>JAYMTB010001159.1:0-11524 GCA_036897585.1 Francoa sonchifolia
CGCGTGAGACTTGACTCTGCTGTACATTTGGAAGCGTGAGGTACGATGCATCATCATTATCTAATGATATACTTCCTCGTCGGTGATTCAATTCATTCAGCTCCATCATCGCATCATTTTTCAGGCTAGTCTAGATTATTAGTACTGCTAGGACATGTCTTGATTCAATTCTGCTGAGTAACTCGGCCATTATGTCATGTACACATAGAGCACCAAACCTTAGACCGAATAAGGCTCGATCAGACGTTCAAAATCCTTCATTTTCCGGGGCAGTTTGAGAGACATTCAGTAAATCTACGTGCATTGATATTACAGCGAAAGCAGAGTGAAATCCAGGGGTGTTGGAATGTTTATAAGTTTTGGTTGCTTTGATGAGTTTTTGAGTACAGAATGATGACATGCATTAAATATATAGATTTTTATTCGTATTTCAGTAGATATCAATATCCCATTAATATTGATTAACCCAAAGTGTTGCACTACCTAAATTTAAATGGCACATCCAATGGAACAAGTATTGGTCCAACCCATAGGTACAAATTGCACTCTTGATACAAAAATTACCCTTTTATAACAATTTCCAATAAGATTTAGGGTTGGGGTTGGGGTTATTGTTAAATTCAATAATCAACATAAAATCTAATTGTAAATGTAAAAAAGGGTTTCCATTTCTTCAATCACTTTACCAACTCCAACTACTCAAAAAAAATTTGTAACTTTTTTGAATGATTGATTCCTTCTTTTGTTTTAAATATTTATCCTTTGTGTTTTCATCATTTTATGATTTAAATCTCCTTATTTTACGTAATTTATTTAATTTCTGATAGACAAATTATAAACAACAGATTTCAGAATCATGATATTGAACTGAACTTACCTAATCACTTTTTTTTGAATATCGAACCAAATTATTTAGTGTCCAGCAAATCCAATTTACCCCTAATCATTTTGAATGTTCCATTAATCAAATCGCTTAAAAAAGTTGTTTCCATTAATCAAATTAAAAAATTAGCATGAACAGAAAAAAAAAGGTGATTAGTTATTGTAATATTAAGTTAAATTATTCCTAATTACTTACTTTTAGGTATGATTACATTCAAAATATGAAATACTCTTTTTCCTTTTTTTTTCTGAAAAGATTCTTTGTATTTCGCTACAGAATATATTTATACCCAAAAATAAATAAGTGACAGGGGCACAGGGGCACAGGGGCACAGGGGCACGAACAGGTTGCACACAAACACACATTGCATACATCATTACAACATGGGTTCATCAATTTTTTCTTCTTTGTATATTAATTACAGCAGTATTTTTGTTGAGCAGCATTTAATGATAATTTTTTATTGGCAGAGTGTAATAATGGAAAATGAAAGAACAAACTCTTTGTGTCCCATTATAATTTAATGATATTGCTTTTTTCCCTTTGTGTTTTGGGAAGTGCAAATAGTTGGACACTCAAAATTGATCTTTACAATGAAAATGAAATAAGAGTAGAATGGAGCACAAGCAAGTTGAGAGCATGTTATTTACGCACTCCTTTTTATCACTATTATGCCTCCTCTCATTTCTACCCTTTTTCTCTCTTTCAAATTTTTGTGTCAGATTCCAACCTATAAAAAGATTAGGACACATTTTTTTATTTTTACAAACTTCCACTTCATTTAAACTACTCCAATCAAAATTGACCAAACCAAATTCAAGATTTTGCTTATTAAACAAACCAGTAATTCACAAATAACAAAACCAACTCAGCATCCAATGTCCTTTGGGGCACAATTCACCACACAATTTTCAATTACATTTCATCAACTTGTAACACACACTAGTATTTAAATAACATTTCATGGATGTTACTATAGATTTGATTTATGTCCCACATAATTTGCCAAATTATTGGATTCTCTTTTAATAAAAAGGGAAAGAAATTTAAATCCCTTTATTCCCTAATGGCAAACACCATCTTAATAAACTTACACCTAAAGCTTCAACTTTTATTCATCAAAAGCAATCCAATGGCAATTATATTCTCATATATCATCTAATCATCAATTCTGATTCTTACCCTCCAATTCTTTCTCTATTTCCCATGAATTTCTTTAATACCCACAAACCAAATCCATTTTTGTAATCTGGGTTTTCTTTTCTTTGCAGTTTTGCTGCAAGTTACAATGGAGATTTTTGGACTGGTGCATTTGAAATTTCTTCTTGTTTTGATGTTCATCGTTAGGGTTTCTGCTGCTGATCTTTACTCGGAAACACTTTTGAGCTTAAAATTAGAGCTTGTTGATGATTTTGACAGTTTGAGTGACTGGTTTGTGCCTAATGAACAAAACCCATCTGGAAAAATCTTTGCTTGTTCTTGGTCTGGTGTAATTTGTGATAAAAATTCAACCTTTGTTGTGGGTTTAGATCTTTCAAGGAAGAATCTTGGTGGGGTAATGTCTGGGAAGCAATTTCCTGTTTTCAAAGAGCTTGAAAATTTAACCCTTAGTCAGAATTCAATTTCAGGTCAGCTTCCTGTTGAAATCTTCAATCTGACTGATTTAAGAACTTTAGATATTAGCAAAAACAATTTTTCAGGCCATTTCCCTAGCCAAATTTCCAATCTTGAAAACCTTGTTGTGCTTGATGCTTTCAGCAATAGCTTTTCTGGGCTATTGCCTGTTGAAGTTTCTAAACTTGAAAATCTGAAAGTTTTGAACTTCGCTGGAAGCTATTTCATGGGTCCAATTCCAGCTGCATATGGCTCTTTTAAAAGCCTTGAGTTTCTCCATTTAGCTGGAAATTTTTTGAATGGAAATATTCCATCTGAATTGGGTAAGCTTAAAACAGTGACCCATATGGAAATTGGGTATAATTCTTACCAAGGAAGTATTCCTTCGCAATTGGGTAACATGACTGAGATTCAGTATCTTGATATTGCTGGTGCAAATCTTTCTGGTTCATTACCAAAGCAATTGAGTAATCTCACTAAGCTTCAATCACTTTTTCTCTTCAGAAATCAGTTCTCTGGATTGATGCCATGGGAATTCAGTAATCTTGTATCTCTGACTGATTTAGATCTTTCTGACAATTTAATCACTGGGTTGATTCCTGAAAGTTTTTCAGAGTTGAAGAATCTAAGATTGCTTAGTGTCATGTATAATGAAATGAGTGGCACTGTTCCTGCAGGCATTGCTGAGCTTCCATCACTTGAAACTCTTTTGTTATGGAACAATTACTTCTCCGGGTCATTGCCATTGAGCTTAGGAAATAACTCGAAACTTACATATTTGGATGTTTCAACGAACAATTTCATGTCTAGCATTCCACCGAATATATGTGCAGGAGGTGTGCTGGTTAAGCTAATCCTGTTTTCAAATAATTTTACTGGTAGTCTATCACCAGCCCTTTCCACTTGTTATTCACTCGTCCGTCTTCGTGTTGAAGATAATTCGTTTTCTGGTGAGGTTCCTTTGAAATTCAGTCTTTTCCCAGATATCACATATGTGGATCTGTCTAGAAATAAGTTCGTAGGTGGGATTCCATCGGATATATCTAAAGCTTCAAATCTTCAGTATTTCAATGTCTCGTATAATCCAGAATTAGGAAACATGATTCCAGCTGAAACTTGGTCTTTGCCACTTCTTCAGAACTTTTCAGCTTGTTCTTGCAATATCTCTGGCAATATTCCTGAATTCCAATTCTGCAATTCAACTTCTGTTATTGAACTGAACATGAACAGTTTATCAGGAAATGTACCGGGAAGTATTTCGAATTGTCAGGTTCTTGAGAGAATATATTTGGCTGACAATAGTTTAACAGGCCATGTACCAGATGAGCTTGCAAGTCTTCCAGCTCTAAGAATCGTAGACTTATCGCAAAACAATTTGAGTGGTTCAATACCTGTAAAGTTCAGCAAATCCTCTAGCTTACAGCTCCTGAATGTGTCTTTTAACGATATTTCAGGTTCCATTCCGTCTGAAAAGGTATTTAGATCAATGGGCAGTAGTGCATTTGTTGGAAACGAACACCTCTGTGGAGGACCTCTGCGACCATGTAGTGATTCAGTGGCATTACTGGGAAGCAAAGGGACGGGAAAGCTTATGTGGGTTCTGCTACTTTGTGCAGGATTAGTATTATCAATTGCAGTATCATTTGTTGGAGTATTCTATTTCAGAAGAAGATACAAAGGGCAATGGACAATGGTCTCTTTTATCGGACTTCCACAGTTCACCACGAATGATGTTTTAAGGAGTTTAAATTCGACAGAATCCATGGAAGCTGTGTCCCGTCCACCTTCTATTTCAGCATCCAAAGCAGTTCTACCGACAGGAATAACAGTTTTGGTGAAGAAAATCAAATGGGACGCGAAAAGGATGAAGGTTATGACAGAATTTATAACAGGAATGGGCAGCGTGAGGCACAAGAATTTGATCAGATTACTTGGTTTTTGCTACAATAATCATATGGCATATCTCTTGTATGATTGCTTGCCAAACGGAAATCTGGCTGATAAAATTACAACGAAAAGGGATTGGGCAGCCAAATACAGGACTGTGATTGGCATTGCAAGAGGACTCTGCTTCCTTCACCACGATTGTTATCCTGCAATTCCGCATGGAGATTTGAAGTCAAGTAACGTCGTGTTTGATGAAAATATGGAACCCCGTTTGGCTGAATTTGGATTTAAATATCTCGAACAATTAAATAAAGGATCGATACCTACAGGTAAAAGTTCACTATTTATCTACGTAGTAGGACATTCTTGAAATCCAGAACCGAAAGCAATTTTTGAGTTTGTTTTGAATATTGACAGGTGAATTCAACAACGCTATCAAGGAAGAGCTTGAGATGGACATACACAGCTTTGGAGAGATTCTCGTTGAAATCTTAACAAATGGAAGGCTGACGAATGCTGCAAGCAGCATACAGAACAAACCAAAGGAGATTCTATTGAGAGAAATTTGTAAAGAGAATGAAATTGGTTCGACTGATTCATTGCAAAACGAGATCAAAATAGTTCTCGATGTTGCTTTGCTTTGCACAAGAACTCAGCCATCTGATCGGCCATCCATGGAAGATGCATTGAAGCTTTTATCAGGACTGAAGCCGCAAAAGAAGTCACAAGATATCTGAAGCGGTAGCCCTATAAAGAACATAACAGGTATAGCATGTAGCTAGCAGCTATGTTAATCGGACTGCAGAAGAAATATCAATTGTGGGTATGTCTTCAACACTGAATTTACCCATTTTTCGTACGATGTGTGAATGTAGAATCCGATTAGCATTACCTAGCTGATAATTGAAGTTTTTTTCGTATCTAATTTTGTCGATAGCTTGTTGTAGTATTTAATAGACATGTTCTATTGTAAAAATGTAATATGCTGTGTTCTTATATATCCCGTATACAAAGTATTGTGTCCTTTAATGTTTGATGACTGTGCATAAACCGAGATTTTGTCTCCTTTTGGTGTTTTCCTTAGACCTGCAAAGAGACAGGATCCTGATTCGTATATACATGTAGTAGTGCTAATTATATAAGTTATCATCGTACAAATAAGAAGAATGGCACAAAATTACATTTATCTATAATAACCACTTCTGTCAGAATTCATTTGCTCGATTAAATGTTGTCTCTTTCAATCTAAAGTCAGATTATAGAAGAGATCTCATCCATAATAGTTTTTAGAAAGAAAAACAGAAACTACATAGGACAGAAGAAGAAAATTATCTTTTACTTGAGGCCTTTATCTTCATCATCTACATCTTCACACGATATGGCTTTGTTCCATTATATGTTTTACACCGTGTAATGTTGTTGAATGGTCTCAATGTCCAGTCCCTTTAGCTTTACGACTGACTCAACATGACCCTTAAGAGTGTGAAGCTCCCGAAGCCTGCAAACTTAACACACATTCGTAGTGAGTGACTTTTGAAGCAAGAAATTAACGAAGAAATTACTCTAATTCCGGTATAAGTATTGAATATGGGAACTGCCTGAGACTGAATGTAGAGGGAGTGTTTAGCATGTAGATGGTGTGCCTAACAACTGTGTTTGACACTCTACATAAAAGAACTATTTCTCATTTGTTGATATCATACCTTGCAACTTCTGCACGCCTCTTGGCCTGCTCGGCAATCTCAGACAACTCCCGGTAGTTGTTCTTGTCATTGAACAAGGCTTCTGGGGGCTGGAGTCCGTGCATTGTTCGCTGAGCTGTGGCCCATTGTGCCTCCCTTGCTCCCTTTCCGTAATCTGTCTTTGTTGTGAAAGCAGTCTGATTGATAGAAGAGACATAGAGGAATAGCAGTGAGAAACTAAGAAACAAATAGAACCAGAAAAGAGTAGAGGGAAGTTAATAATCGTTAAAAACCTTGTTTTGGAGCAAGTTATCCCAGGCCTTGCCAGTCAATCCATAGCGAATGATGAACTTGAGGATATCAAGAGGGATGTAGGTAATGATGCTGTAGATCCAGACCACTCCGGCCCATCCCCATCCAACTCCTTTAATCCTTGCAAACTCCCAGTTTGCATACACAGCAATGGTCGTAGCCACCTTCATTGGAAAACGTCCGAGTTTAAGCAAGCTATCATAATCATGTTGTACCTAATAAAATGAAGTGAAGTAGTCGAAAACACTAACCAGCTGTGCTAGAAGGAATGCACTCATAAGCAAGAAACCGGGGCGTTCAACAAAGGACCAGCCTCGGGATCGTGTCACAAAGATAAGTGCTTGACTTATAATGCTAACTTGTAGGTACAGAGCAGCCATGAGCTCATCGGTCTTTCCTTGGATGGATTTCACACCGAAAGTGGCCTGGAAATGTTAAAACTTTTAGTATCTGTTTTTTGATATCTTCAGTTTAGCGTCACGTATTTTATGATCTTTGCTTAGAATGTATGTGGTTTACTTACTGAGAAGAAGGTAGTCTCGTGTGCAAGCCAGAAGAAGACCACAGTCATGACTGCTTGGTAGGTTCCGAGGACAATACCTGTGGCGAATATTTCCTTTAGTTTCCATGAGTCAGGTAGAGGAGAAGGTTTCACTCTGTCTTTAGAGATGGTCATAATGGTTCCATCATTCAGGATGGCAATGATCAAAACCATGAAGGGTGAAAAGTCGAACTTCCAGATAAGAGCGATGAGCATGAATCCCATCACAATACGGATTGTGATTGAAACAGCATAGATGGTATAGTTCTTCATTCTCTGAAAGATGGCTCTGCTTGTCAATACAGCACTCACAATAACACTTAATCCTGGTTCTGTCAAAACAATGTCTGATGCACTCCTGGCAGCATCAGTTGCATCTGCGACTGCAATTCCAATGTCGGCCTTTTTGAGAGCTGGGGCATCATTAACACCATCTCCTGTCATTCCACAAATGTGTTTCCTCTCTTGGAGCTTCTTCACGATCTCATATTTGTGCTCTACATTCCCAACAATCATGTCAGTTATGCTAATATAAAGCATTACTCAAAACTATCTTTTCATAAGCTTTTTGAGTTAGAATGGTAAATCCATTACCAGGGAAGACACCAGCAAAACCGTCAGCCTTCTCAATGAGCTCTTCCACAGGAATGGAAGCAATGGCTTCGTCCTTGCTCTGACCAAGGAGGGAGGATGAGGGATACATGTTGGTTCCCATTCCAAGCCTACGTCCAGTCTCCTTTCCGATAGCAAGCTGGTCTCCAGTGATCATCTTGACATTGACACCAAGCTCCAGAGCTCGGCGGATGGTCTCTGCACTATCATGTCTTGGAGGGTCAAAGAGAGGTAAGAGACCAACAAACTCCCATGGTTCTCCAGCACTCTCCTTGGTCTTTTCTGAAACTGTCTGCAAATAGAGAAAGTATACCATAAGATATATATTCAGTTGGAAATCTCCCCTCTTGAAGAAAAAATAGAAACCGTGACTACTGATAAGAACACTGTGAAACTAATTCACCTGTCTAGAAACTGCCAAGGAACGAAGACCGCGATCAGCAAACTTGTCAATGATTTCATGGGCTTTGTTCCTCACTTCTCCCTTGAGGTTGCAAAGATCAATGATCTGTTATAGAGGCATGTACTGGTCAGAAAGTTGGATGCTAGGAATCAAATGAATTAATAGTGTGAATGGAGGATTATCTTACCTGCTCAGGAGCACCCTTGCTACATCTATGCCAGTTGCCATTACCATCAATGTAGGTTATTGCGGTACGCTTGTCCACGGGATTGAAGGGTAGGAAATGCACCTCTGTGATACCTGCTCTTGCCTAGAAATTCATCCAAAACAGTAGGATAGAGATAACCCCATTTCAGTCAATCTTATTTAGATAGTAAGCAGACTAACATGAGCCATCATTGTACAAGAAAGGAAGATAGATTACATACCTCCTTGGGGTCACCAAGCATATTAACAATTGAAGCGTCAATGGCATCCTGATTCTCAATTCTGGAAGCCCTTGCAGAGAGCAATATAACAGTGTCTTTGTCTGCATCCTTTGCAAACACCTGCAATTAAAAGTAAGCCCTTGATAAATACAAATCCTTCAACTTGGTGTTTATTTCCAGTAAAAGTCATATAACTAGGTCTAAGTTACCAACCTCAACCAGGTTCTTGTCAACAGTAAGCTTATTGAGGGTAAGAGTTCCTGTTTTATCGCTGCAAAGGACATCCATCCCAGCCATTTCTTCAATAGCAGTCATCCTCTTGGTAATGGCACCTTGCTCAGATAGGCGATGAGACCCAATAGCCATGGTCACAGACAAAACTGTTGGCATGGCAATTGGAATTCCTCCAATGAGAAGCACCAAAAGGTTGTCAATACCCTCTCTGTAATTTCTTTGCTGGATGGGGTACATCACTACAATTTCAATCAGCATTCCGACCGCAATTGAGCAAATACAGAAGTTACCAATTGCTGTCAACACCTGATGATCACACCATCATCTAACGCATATTAGCATTTCTTTTGAAAAAAAGGCTCTTTTCAGAATGTCATGGGTACTTAGAATAAAAGCCAGTACCTTTTGGAAGTGACCGACATTGTTGGTGCTGTCAACAAGATGTGCAGCTTTGCCAAAGAAGGTATGCACACCGGTGGCAATAACCACAGCATCGATCTCACCTTGCTTGCAGGTCGAACCAGAGAAAACCTCTTGGCCCGGATGCTTGGTAACAGGTAGGGACTCACCAGTGAGGGCAGACTGATCAATTTTCAGGGGATCTCCTTCAAGAAGACGAGCATCAGCTGGAACGATATCTCCCAACTTGATGCTAATAATGTCTCCTGGTACCAGGATTGATGCATCTTGCTCAGTCCATTTTCCATCCCTCAAAACCTACAAAATTAGTCAAATTAATGATTCTTATTGATGGCAGTCACTAGTCTATAAGCAATTGGCTTGAATAAGCATTAACCCAAATACCTTTGCTTTTGGGGCAAGACCCGCCATCAGAGCAGCTGCAGCATTGCCTGCATTGTTTTCTTCAATGAAACTGATTGTGGAGTTGATGATCAGCAACACTGTAATACCAACAAAGTCTTGCCAATCTGGAGGCTTTCCCTGTATAACTCTTATTTGTCAGATGAGATATATATGTGTTATGTTATACATACATATATATAGTATATGTACATAAGATTACCCCTCCATTGGCCAAAACAATGGCCATGACAGCAGCAGCCTCCATGACCCATGATAGAGGATTCCACATGAATCCAAAAAACTTGAGGAGCTTGCTCTCCTGTTCAAAAGTTCATCATCAAACATTAAATTCAGGTAAACATCTACATTAAATAATTACTAATCTGAACACTAGTTATCGAAATAGACTTGCCTTTTTCTCCTCGAGCTTGTTGGGGCCAAAGATTTGGAGCCTCTTTTCACCTTCATCTGATGTCAACCCCTCTTTTGTACATTTTAGCTGCTCAAAGACTTCTTCCACTGGAATTTTCTCCTGCACAACATAATTCAACAAGTATTCATAATATTCAGCGTAACACCCTAACATCACTCAAGCATTTAAAAGATCTCAATCCTATTAACAATTCATCTGACACACTATCACTATCAAAACTTGTCTTTTGTTATTTAGCCAGTAAACACAATGGCAAATAGTTGGATATCTAATCATTACAGATGACAACTCATCGATTGATAGAATGAGTATCGGATTACACAAATATACGACACTTGAAAGTCACCCAAATTGCAGTTTTTTATGAAATTGCAATGTTGCCAAATCATCCGGGCACTTCACCACCATAAAAATATCATTTTTCCCCAAAATTGTCAGATCATCTCGAACCGTATTTTGGCAAAAAACACTCTTAATGCCAAATGTCAATGTAACATTAGTGAATATATATAAAACCCAGAAAGGAAAGCTAAAATTCATCAGTAAAAACCCTTACCAAATCTACATTCTCGTTCTTAATTTCCTCCAAAGAAAGATCAGACGCCATAATGAGCAAACAAACAAAAGACCAAACAAATCTTCAAATACTAAAAAATCAAGAAGAAGAGAGCAAATTACAAAACCCCCTTCTTCCTGTTTAAAAATATCTCTAAAAGCGGTCTCTCTCAGGCCTCTTCGCCGTCCATAGGCCTCTAGAGAGAGACAAAGAATGTTTATTGATTTGAAGACGACAGAAGCAGCCCTAGGGTTTACAACGTTGCTCGCCATTTATAACGGAAATGCTTCAATGGATGAGAGATTGAAGGGTTTGAAAATGGCGATCTTCCATTGATTTGTTGGTCGGTCGATATTGATCGTCTTGATCGGAGTAATTAGTTTAGGGTTTGTGGTTTCCCCAATTTTCCCGCGCTTTTTTCTTGACTTTTGTTGTTTTGTTTTAAACATCCTTAATTTAAATTTCTTCTCTTAAAATTTATTATTCAAATATATATAAGATTTTCTCAAATATTATAACAATTTTCAAATATTTCTCACATAATCCAAATTGCTACTCCAAACTAAAATAAGTTTAAATTTTCATCTCAATCACTAGAACAACCATGTCCCGGGTATAAATTATAATCCATGCACACCATCACCGTACTTTATATATTATATTGAATGAATCTGTAATTTCGAGTTTTATCATTATATGGTGATGGTATTTGTACTTTGACACAATGTTTTAAGACTTTTTTCTTCGCACAAATAACATAATGTCCCTCCCACTTTCGGTCGCCTGAATTCTTCGTGCCTAACAAAGTTTAACATGACAATGCATTACGCCGGCACACAGTTGCTATCGCCAATAAATTAAGCCTTGCATCTTCAAACACAAGTTTTTTCATACAAGACAACTAATTGTTTCCTTACGTGCCAACATTTTTCGAGAGTATCTATCGTGTTTAAGAAACAAAACATACAGCATGATCACAATGTTGGGCTAAAATATGTTACGCAAATGCACGTGTCGCTAACAAGTAATAAAATGATGAGTGAGTATCGTTCCCACGGGGATTGATCACTAACAGAGAATGTAATGCAGAGATAGAATTGCAATTGATAAAGGTTAAATTGATATATTTGGTTGA
>JAYMTB010001160.1:0-11523 GCA_036897585.1 Francoa sonchifolia
AGAAGGGAAAGAGGGGGAGGGGGGCTCACCGAGGGGGTAATCGAGAATGAGGCATTCATTCTGACAGAGATAAGACTTTGGGAAGAAAACAAAACTCATGCTATCCTCTAATTCATAATTAAGTAGGTCAATCGTATGGTTGTCCTAGTTTGGACTTCGTATATGATTGCTCCCAATTTCAACATACTAGATGAGTTACTAACAAATTATAATCCTCAAGTTAGTACTATTTTTATTTACATTAAAAATGTAATAGTAATATTTTATGGAAATAGATTTTGTACTATTGAATATCAAATTTTGTTGGTATAAATATGAATATTCGTTGATGTACATTCCGAGTCGACCAAGTACCAACTCATATGTGTAATAACTTAATAATTGATATGTTTAATAAGGTGGGACTCACATTCTAAATGATTTATTAGGCAACAAATCGTCAGAAGCTCGTGCTACGTACAAATAATAGAAGTGGTAATGTGCAGAAGGGCATCAAATCCAAAAGCGTATCGGAGCCTAACAAAGAAAATGGACCTACATTTTGACATTTTAGATGTAACATTCATTAATAATGCATTCCAATTACGTGCTTTATTTTGAGTCACGTTCTCTATTTCCATAAGCTTTGCCGACACTACCTTTACTCCCAACTCTTCACACATTCTTCTTTCCACTCCAAAATTTTGAAAACTAAGACAACACTAAATTCTGTAAATTTTTGCACTATCAATAATAAAAGATATTATTTTCCGTTTTTGAAAATGAGGTTTAATTTTCATGATTCCAGGAATTTACAAAAGACACTCCAATTTCATATTTTTTCTTTCTCTCACAATATTTTATATCTCGAAAATTCTCTCTCGCTCCCCTAGCTCAGAAGGGATTCACGAATTCAACAAATTTTTGAGTGAAGTTATCTACATATTTTCTATATAATCTTATCAACAATTATAAATCTTTTTAGATTTATTTATTTTTTCCCTATTACAAATTATTCTTTATGACATCGTCTATTTTCATAATAGTCTTTAAATCTTTGAAATTTTTCGTTAGATCTATGAATTTTTGTTATTATGTGCCTAATTTTATGCTGGTAAAATAACAGAAAAATAAAAGTGGCTTATGATTATAATTTTATGTTTGTGCTATTTTGTCTTAATTTTATTTTATCTTATAATTAGTAATAGGACAAGGTTTAATGGATTTACGTGAAGAATGCTTTGAATTCGGAAAAACAAGTGAAAAGAAGCATAACAAATGATAATTTGCTCTACAATTATTTATGTTTATGTAGTAGCAACTTCTCAAGAGAATACCATTTTGAAAGAACCATTTCGGGAGTGAAATTTTGATAGAAAATGTTTCTTGAATCGGCTTTATAATAGAAAAGATAACGACCTTTTGTTATTTGAAATTCAAGATTCTCAGTATTTTTGAATCGACCTTTTGTTTACTATTTTAATTGAAGACTTCAAGATGGCAAACCTTGATTCTAATAAATCAACTTTTTATTTAAAAAGTAGAAATTGCATGGGGAGAGTAAAAAGTGAGAGGAATGGGACATTGTCAGAATTGGACGTGCAATATCTACTGCTCACCTTTACTTAAAGAGTTAATAAATCATGGTTCTAAGAAGTCATAATTATTATTACAAGTCATAATTATTATTACAAGTGCAGAGTTTTTAATCATCTCTTCTGTTGCTAATGTTATATATTTAAAAAATAAAACAAAGCTGTTCAATCATATGTTCATAGCTACAGAGAAGAAAACATATAAATTTCATGACAGTATTACACAGTGGAAGGCTACTACCAGTTGTTCAACACTTGGGCTTCGTTTGAAACCAAATCCACAAGGAATTGACTTGATTTGAGCAGAATTGATTTCATTTATAAATGAATTCTATTGTTTGAAACAAACCAAATATTATGCAGAATTCAATTGAACTCAAATGAATTTTAGTGTTTGGAATAAACAAAAATGAATTCAATGCATGGTCGCAGAAGCCATGAAAGCATACAATCAAGCACTGTTTAGTCCTTGTTGATATGCTAAACTTCAGCTTACCTTTGGAGGCTGAGAAGTTCTGATATGCTAGCCAGGGGATGAGGAAACAGCAGAGAGATGACGGTGAACAGTGATAGCAGCAATGAAAAACGATGGAGGAGATCTCAGGTAGTTGAGAAATGCTAGGGTTGGCCAGAAAAAGCGAAGAAAGTGAAGGGTATCGGATTTAAATTTGGAAGTAATGAAAGGTTATTTAGACATTTATACTTGAAATGAATTGAATTCTCAAATTGAAGGAATATATGATTGGCTAAATAGTAATTTGAAACTCAATTCAATTCAACTCATCTCCATTTCAATTTTATGAAATCCAACTACAATTTATTGAATTCCACATTTTGAATGAGTTCCAAACATACCCTTATGGTCTTCATTAGATTACCAAATTGTACTTAATTGAAGAATTGATGTGTTAGAGTAAAGATTGAAAAACGATGCTCCAATGCTCAGTAGTGATGTAGAATAATAACTCCTCCTGGACACCATTTTGGGTCACTTTGAGAACGGTACTAGAGTGTAACTTAAACCTAATCTGCAATCCATGTTAAAATTTTGCTCAACTTACTAAGCATCTCAACCGTTTCCTACAAAGCATTGCAGTGCGTAACTATTTTATTCTTTATTTCTTATTTGTTTCTTCTGGTGGTGTGGTAGTGGTAGTGGGTTTCCTTGTAGAGGGATAGACAACTTTCAGAATTAACAAATTCTAGTGTCATACAAAAGGTCTAAGTCATTTTCATTTTTGTTTGTATATAACCATGGGGAAGACCAAAATGGCCACGTATTCCAGGGCTCAAAATTTGGGCAAAACCAAACTACATACTTTTTATTTGTATCCCACCATAACCAAATACTTTTAATGTTCCCATCAATAATAACAAACAGGCACCTCTATTCTTGACTATCACAAGACAAAGATTTTAGAAACTTATCTCCTTTATATATCATATCTTTCGCAGCAGTCACACAGTAATCAAGAGAAATACATAGTTGCAGTCTAAACTCAATAAAGAAATGCAACTTGATGAATAAAGAACCGAGTTTAGAAGAACACTGTACGAATCTGCGGAGAGCTGGTACTTAGATATCTTCCTCTAAGTATCTTCCTCATCATCACTGAGAGCTGCTACGAGAAGAACATCGAGAACATATGAGTTGGTACTTAGATATCTTCCTCATCATCACTAATCCAGCCGTAACATGGTTTACGCTTTCTTGCAGGAGGCAACTCCACAAGGGCTGTGGAAGACGCGAGGGGAGAAGTGCTCTCTGTGGAGTATATTTGCGGAGAGCAGATTGCTACTCCAAGATTGTCTTGCAAGGTGTTCTCATTCAAAGAGTTTGAAATGGTGTTCTGCACACTGGAGGTACTCTGTTGGGATAGGTCTTGTTGAGCACTTGTATTCGACAAGTGGACTTGCAGAGCAAGATTCTCTTGTGGTGCATCTTTCTCTCGAGAACATTGAATGTCTAATGGCAACGGCACATTAACATCTGCCAATCCAACTTGTAGGAAATGAACAGAAGGGGAGTGAGCTTCTACACCAGGCTTGTCTTCTAATAATGTATTATCTTTCTGAAAAGCATGAAATGATGATCAGTAACTGTCAATTCAATAGGAGTAACTTTTTCTTATTTTCTAGCAGGTAGAGATCCTACATATCTGACAATGAATTTAGTGAAATATAAACAATGCATATTATATATATGGAAAACATCTAATACAACCAGCATGGTTGTTCGTACTTCATTTTGTTCTTCCAAGCCTTAAAAAGCATTCACTGAGTTGCTTACAGAATATCAAATCTCTCTCGACGCCGAGAATTGTTTTGTGTCCAAGTCGATCAGAGGTTCGGCTGGCTTCTCCCCCCATCTTTAAGCTTTCCCTGAAAAAATAAAGTAACCTATGCATCCTCTTCTGCACAGGTTCCCTGAGACTGACTTCCTCTCCTTTCATTCGCCTAGATTAAAGCTAAAAAAAGAGCGTTCTAGTGGCCTCTACATCTACAATGGATTTTCACACTGACATCTAGATCTGGAATAGAATTGATTTGCCAACACCTAGAGTAAGGGCTTAGGCATGTTCGAGTTGATTCCATCTCCTTTCCACGGAAGGAGGATTCTATTTTCAATTCCTTTTCTAAGCTATTCAAATAATGTAAGGAAAAGATCAAGGTGATTGACTTAGTCTTCCAGCCTGCTTGCCTCAGTCGATCAGAGCTGCGGCAATCCCATATCAGTTCTTTAAAGAAGTCTTTGCGCCTCATTCTATACGCTGGAAGGAACTGGATCACTTCCTCTTTCTCGCTATTCTTTATGCATCAAACCCAAGATATAACATCCATTTATGATTTGGGCCCAGTAAAAACAAACCTTTACCACACTTAATCATCTAAAAAGTTTTTTATTTTATTTGTTTAATACTATTTTAGTAACTTGAAAATCACTAAATTTGAGAGTAAGTAAGATCATATCTACAACCTAAAATGATCAATAGTATTAATACTTCTTACACAAAAGTACTACCCATTAGTTTGAATTATTTTCAAATTAACATATAAAATTCTCAGTCAAACCAAAATTCTGAACTTACAGCATATATATCGAAGGTATCTCAACTCACCACATCTTTTTAGTCATATAAAGGAATTAAGCCAACTGGCCTCAACAAATTTTGGAATTTATAATTTTACACTAAATAGCCGTATAAAGTTTTATTATGAAAAATTTGAGAGTTTTTAATTTAAAGACGACCACCCAAAAATCCAATTCAATTGAGAAAAATAGTTTTACGAAGATATGAAATCAACTTGTAATCATAATCTCAATTTTTATAGGCTTATATGACAAATTCATTAGTAGACAGTGCAAAATGTAAAATACAATATGTTTACTACTTCAAAAATTTGTAATTTGTAATTTGTAATTTGAAAGAGTAAAGTATGAGTATCATATTGGAGATCTACCACCTACATCTCATTTCAAGTTTATGAGAAACCTAAGAAGGTAAGAGAGTAGGTAGAGTGTTGAATGAAAATACTAGACACAACCAAACCTATCTTTGTGAGGTGCAGTTTGTTCCACAGGTTGCTAACATAAAAAATAGCTAATCAGTTTTCTGGTAATTTCAGATCCAGATTATGTTCCAGAGAATGAATAGAAACAAAATGCCTAACAGTGTATTTAGATTTCTTTGGTTCTTATCATTTGGTGATAAAATTGAAATAGATACTCATATTTTCTGCATTCAATCAAACAAACCAATGCATTTTACAGGTCTATATGGTAAAGAACTTCAAGGAAAAGCATAAGTACCTTGAGCGAGTAACCCTCTAAAGAGGATTTTGATTCAGCGTTTTCTCTTCTATATTTATCTTCATCTTCCAGAATAGTGTCAATAAGGAGCTTGTAGTAATCCTCTTGGATGAAAGCCCATCCATCTTCGCCGCCATAAACCTAAATCGAAATACTAATCCATCATCAAACAAAAACAAAAACAAAACCTAATCTCGTTTGGATACTCTGTCTGAAACCTTCTGTTTCCCCCAAATAAAGAAAAGTGAAAAAGCAGTTAGAATGTGTATGTAGAGACCGACCGTGAGGAGATTTTGAAGAGTAGATCGAACAGCAACATCGTTGAAACCCAAGGGACGGAGAGCGTGAAGAGCAGCATCAATACGAGATCTCTGAAAACAAATACGAATACAAATAGAGGTAAGAGAGAGAGAAAGAAAATGGTGAAGAGGAGAGGGAATTCTTGAAAGAAACCTTTCTAGCTCTTCCGCTTGGAGCCATTGTTAACTGTTGGTCAGTCTCTGGTCTTTCCGGAGAAAAACTTATTTATGGCAAATATTTATTGTAAAATATTTATTTTTTAATTATATAATGAATAATATCATATAAATTACGGCGCTTTGGCTCTCAAATTGGTGTAACAGCGTCAAAAAGTTGGTTATGTTGCAAATATTTAATGTGTAATTTTATTTTATTAAAATGGGTTGGTATTTTGATACATATAAGAAAGGCTTGAAACTCGTAATTTTGTGATCCAAAGAATTAGGCTAAGCACACCTATTATATGTAGATGAGGTATAGCATTGGTACGAGTTTAACCACTAATGGGCTACGATGGGTATTTTATTAGGGTTCACAATTATAATATAAATGGGCTAGGTTCCCTATTTTATTAGGGAAGAAAAATGGTATTTTCGCCATTGATGAAGGCGGACAGAAGAAGGAGACGGATGTATGTATACTTTTTAAATTAAAAAATAATTGAAAAAGAAAAAAATTGTCATGCCCTATATTTAATGGTTAAAATTAAGGGAATTGGAAAAAAGCGGTTATACACGAAAATGAAAGTTTGAAAAGTAGGGAACAAAGTATTAGAAGTCCAATATTTTTGGCCGAAAAATGGTACTTTTAAGTTTTATTAAATTTGAAAAGACAAATGATATGAAATACTGTAATGCAAAATTCAAGAGTGATGGGGTTGGGGAGGGCATTGGTAGCACTTGGCGAATAGACCGAAAGTATCAATTTGCGCAATGAAGTTTTTCATGCTAGCCCAACCTCCTAATCCAAACCCTACTACTAACACCCACACCACCACCAATGCGTTCACCACGTACATGCCTGTCCAGCTCCGCAGGAAGAATGGTGGCTTCTCTACTGCATTCTGCATTCCACAACAATCAAACAAATCATTCTACCAACTGGATTATGCGACGTTTCAAAGCGGATGTCGCAGCATTTACCTGTCGGGCGGAGGCAGATTTGTAAGTCAGCATGTGGGCTAAAGCAGGGATAGTGTAGACTGTAAAACTCACCAAAAGAGAGCCCACAGCAGAGTTTATAGGTCCAAAGAAAGGAAATATAATAGCCAAAAACCATATAGGTATCACCACGGGCAGCCGCACAGCTGCCCTTAGACATATGCTCTTTGTATCATGCATCCCTACTACCTTCTCCCACACGAAATATAGTGGCGTGCAAGCAAACCCAAATGTTATGAACTGCACTCCACAAAAGTATATCACTTGAGTGAATTCATTAAATACAATGACAATGCTAAATTTGGGAAATGTAAGACCTGGTGAATGAGCATCAAGATGACTGCAGCATCACGCCAACCAGACCCGGGGAGGAGCGAGAAGGCATTGGCGTGAGTAAGGAGTTGGTCTCCAAAGGCCCAATAGACCGCAGCCGCAGATGGAAGGGTTAAGGTGAAGACATAAAGTGTGGCAAGTAGATATATGTACTTGAATTTTTGTGGCTTCCACATGGCATGCATGATTTCACTAAAGAAAACATAACCAAGAGAAAATAGTGGTGATTAAGCAGTGCCAAGTGCTAGTAACTAAAATGCACCCCATCATCACCACTTTATAATCTACTTTGGATCTAAAAAGAAGTCTACTTACACTGTAACAGCATGACCACCGAATGTATAAAGTATATTTGTGGCTCCTGTGAAATACAAAACCGATTTGGTTGGGCCGGAGTGTTTGACGCCCTCAACCTGTAAAACAAAAGGGAACATTGTTATACATGTTGTGAATTAGCCCTGTTTGAATTAAGTATATTGATAGAGTACCTGGCCGTGAACAAGGGCAGCAATGGTCATATACCAGGCAGTGTAAGTGGTCATACCAAGGCCAAGAAAAGACCAAATTCGGTAGTTGTGATAGGAGGGAATGAAGACAGTGGTGGCACAGCAAACTCCGAATATATATGTCCAGGTCCTCTTGTCTAAGTGATCATTTATGTAGTATATATTACTGTATCATCACCATCACGAATTAGTATCAAACTAATATATATCTTTACTAGGACAAGGCATTCAATGTCACAATGAAATTCTTACAAAATCTAATTGTAAAGTGTTAGCATTTTGTTTGTGAGAACAAAGGCTATTACTTTATCAAAAAGAATCTAAATCAATATTAAGTCAAAACATGTGGAAGCCTACTTGCAAATCTTCTATTTCAATATCTCTTTTCTTTTTTTATAAAATAGTCGGTATATAAAATTCAATAGTCAAACACTATTTCTTTATTGCAAATTTGACTTAATACCTTAAAGTTTAAAAACTCTATTTGAAATTTTTTCAAATCTAACAAAAATAAATGGTAAAAACTATGTAGAAAAAAGCAAAAATGAAAGTACCTTGCACAAGCAATAAGCTGAATAACAGATCCAAACAAGAGAAAAGTGCAGTTGAAAGCCAATCCAACAGCTTTCCAGTATGGACCCAGTAAACCATCCAGCACTTCAAACCACTGCATATGTACTCCTAACACTATAACCCTTAATTTCAAATTTATTTCAGACTAATAGGCCAAGTTTGTAGATTACCTGAATGACATGGTTTTTGAAGCTGACATTCTGTTTCTCCTTTCGGCTTCGATACTCAACATACAGAACACTTATAAGATAAGCAGTCCAGCTTCCAAGAATACCATAAAATAACTGTATAACTATGCCTGATACCATGCCCAATTGAGAAAAAGAATATGGCAGTGTCAATAGAACCTGTGCTACCTGTATTAATCAAAGCATATAAATAATCAATTAGATAGGATATCTAATGCATTTGAGTGTAAATTGCATGATGCATTTGGATTGCTCTCTCAATTTCCAATTCATCCTATACTTATGCCTTAAACTTAATATATATATATATATATATATCCTATCATTGGTGAAACACGGCCATAAGATATATGAAATGGGTTTTACCTGATTTGATGCACAACTGAACCAAGCATCGTATACAGATCCACCATTCCATAGCAAATCTTTGAGGCCCGATTTCTCTGCCCTTTCTTCCTTAGACTCATTTTGCTGATTCCGATTGAAGCTTGAAATCATGGCTTCTTGAGTTTGTTTTTGAGATAACATATTTTGATGGTTCTTGGAATTTTGAGGGAATATGACTCGTTTTTGGAGGACTGTTACGGTAGCTTTGGTGTTGTGATTTTGGGTCTCTATAGAATCCTAAATTCAATGTTTTTAGCACTGCGTTTTGCCATTCTTACGAGTAAAGTAATAATTAATAATTTCTCCCATTAATATATCAATTAGTAATGTGCCACATTAATTGTTACGAGATTCTTTCTTTTTTTGTTTTATAAAGAGCAATACTTTTATCTCTCCTCTTTGTTCAATAACAGAAAAAACGAATATATAGTCAGTCTTGTACTAAGATAATAAGAGGAGAAAACATGATCATATATACTCTCATTAACTAAGTGTAAAGTAGAACTATAAACAAATTTTCTATAATATATCTCATAATTTGTTACACAATTGATATCATGGTGGTATAAATAATGTATTTCTCCAACAAATACAAAGGAAATCCAAAAATTGTAGCTTCCATTCCATGAGTGTACCTAATTAAATGAACAACTCTCTACTATATATATTATTCCATGCTATATTTTTTAATATGTATTCATGAAGAAGCACATATCCCAGACTTGCTAAAATAATTATTAAAATGAATTAAATTTCCAAATAATTCCAAATTTTCAGTCTTCCTATGTCGTGTGCATTTGTGATTATATTTTATTATGATAGCTCACAATTTGGGTTAAAAAGTCTACATGAACCCTTACTCAAAATCTTTGATAAATGATCACTATGAGTCAGATTCAATAGAATTTGATCAATCATTTTTTCTGTCGTAAAGGTAGAGAACTGAACCAAAAAATCTCTTTCTTTATCATCAATCGAATTATCGTTCGCGACCCAGGATTCTATTGTATCATCAATCCAATCACCGTTCACTTTTTCTTATTATTGAATAGATCTCTTTACTTGTATGACTTAGATGTCTTGTATGTCTCAGCGAGACAAGACCTCCAATGTACAATGAGTTATAATCCAAATAAAGTGATCAGACTTCACATCTTCATTACATCCTAGATTAGAAAAGTTTAAAAAATAAGAGTAATTTAAAATATTAAGTGTTTTCACTATCGAATAATTTTGAATTAAACGGTGATAACTTAGATTAGGACTCAACAGATTACACAAGATAGTAAGATAGACTCTATCCTTACACTAACAACATTTGCATATTTTATAGTATGATGAAAATGCTATATGCCTAATTTTGCTCACGTTCGGTCCCAATTTAGAAAAAAATTCACCTTAACCGCTAAACTAATTCATTGGTATGAATTTTTACGAAGATAATTATTTTGTCAATGTGCTTCAAAGTTATTAATATAATAAAAATAATTTCACGAAAACAAAAATAGGCCTCATTGTTATAATTTTATGGTTATATTGAATTTTAATAGAAATAGTTAAGGAAATGAATGAAAAAATTATTTTTACTATTTTCTATAATTTTAGGTAGTAAAATGTCGTAAAATAATTTTAAAAATACTAACTTAAACATAGCCACAGTATCCAAAATATATTAAGGCGTTGTTTTTGAAAAGGACTATTATGGTGACTCCAGGCCATGTTAAGTCGATCCTGTTTTGTTGAGTTTGGGCCGCATAAACATGGACAAACATTGCCATAAAGCCCATCTAGGACTTCTATTCGGCCCGCTAAGTTAAGAAGATCATTACCGTTTGATTCAAAAAAACAAAACAAGCATGGACCGTCGGATCTAGGTCTATAACATTTTCTCCCCTCTTCCCTTCCGCCCTCACTATATAAACTAAATATTCAGCAACGTTTCAATTTCTACCAGAGAATAAGCTTTTTAGGGTGTAGCCGAATTCCTTCCTAGCTTTACACCTTCTGTAGAGAGTGAGGTTAAAGAGACGGCATAGCCTCCGCTGTCCGCCTTGATTAAGCCCCAGCTTCGTCTTGGCCCTCGGTTTTGTATCTTCCTTTTGCTATTTCATATTTAGAGATTTCTGTATCATCAATCATCATCAATGGCGATTAAACCTACCAAGGCCGACAAGAAGATCGCTTATGACGCCAAGCTCTGCCAGCTTCTGGATGAGTACACCCAGATCCTTGTTGCTGCGGCCGATAATGTTGGTTCGAACCAGCTCCAGAACATTCGCAGAGGTCTGCGTGGAGATTCGGTTGTGCTTATGGGCAAGAACACTATGATGAAGCGTTCAATCAGGATTCACGCTGAGAAGACTGGAAACAACGTCTACCTTAATATCATTCCTCTCCTCCAGGTTCTCAATTAATGCATTCTTAATACTACTTGGATCTACTTTTTTGTTTGTTGTAAAATTACTATTGTTGAGTCGTCTATATTCTGCTGTAAAAAATCAACTTTACATTTTACCAATAATCTAAAGATTCGATGACCAATCTGCTACATATTTAATCCCTACCATGTTATTTTGAAGATATATCATTAATTATTGATATATTTTTTAATTATCAGTATTTTGATAACTAATTGTTTGATTTTGTGATAAAACAGGGAAACGTGGGGTTGATTTTCACGAAAGGTGATTT
>JAYMTB010001161.1:0-11522 GCA_036897585.1 Francoa sonchifolia
AGGATTTGTGCCACGGTTTCCTAAAGACTGGGAAGCATTAGATTGGGCAACTGGCTGTGTTAGGAGTACTCCAATGAATTGTGCGAGTGACGAAGGATTTCTAAAATACTCCGGCTTGAAATTGCCAGACACACAAGAGTCCTATTACAATAAAACCATGAACCTTGAGGAATGTGAGGCAGTGTGCAAAAAGAATTGCTCTTGTACAGCTTACTCAAGTTTAGACATCAGAGACGGAGGCAGCGGATGCTTGTTGTGGTTTGGCGATCTAATTGATATTAGAGAGTTCTCTGAACTAGGACAAGACCTGTACATAAGATTGGCTGCATCAGAAATAGGTATGAAATTTCATGAAATCTACTAGATCTAGTCAACCCAGGTTGCATATATGTATGTCTGCGTTCAGTTTATATGTCTAGCATGAAAACATCAAAACAGAAAAGAAGAGATGGACTGAATGTTACGGAAAGTGTAAATTTCTAGCATTTCGGATCCTTTAGTGTCAAGTGAACGAGCAATACTTTAGAGACCTCGGTTATAGCAAATGGTATTTGTGCCTACCTAATCATAGCCAAGTAAATTCTAGTTTATGTAAGACCCACAACGTATTGTGAGACTTTACCTAGAAAGCATGAAACATACAAACCCAATGTTGGCAGTATGTATATGGATATGTACAAAGAGTATCATACAGTTGTGCAACTTAAATTACTTCAACCAAACATAGTGTGTCGCCTCCAAAACAGTTAATATGACCAAATGATACTTCTACGAGATGATCTGTAAACAGATCATAGAAAAGGTTTTGGTAGAGTTGTTTCATCAGGAACTGATAGTTGACATTATAAATGGTCTAGAACGGTGGAATTCCTGTTTACAATGTTGTATCATTTCCATGCTACAACCAAGAACTTAATCTAAATGAATGAAACCCAATGGATTGACCTAAAGGTCACTGTGGGGGTTATACGTTGTAGACTGAGATTCAAATTTCATTGGGTTATGAATGATGAGTGATTTCTCAATTAATATAAAAAATGAAATAACTAAATTTCATTGTCAATTCCAATTTGTTTCCTGGTCCTAAAATTATTAACCGCTTTCTAACTCTTTCCTTTTCTTCATTTGATTGGCTTATGACTAGTTAAAGTTCAGAATATGAAGGCAAATGCCAATTTGAATCGGAAGAAACGAGTGATAATCCTTGTCACATGTCTCTTGCCTGCAATTTTGCTTCCGGGCCTAGCCCTCATCATATACTTCTGGAAGATGAAGATCCAAAGAGATGGTAAATTACTTACTTTATTTTATTCAAAATTCATGGAATCTAACGCAATATCTAACTTTGAGGATATTATTGAAAGAAAGCTCATAAGACAAATCATATGATGAAAATTCTATCTAGAATACAGGATTTTTCTTATAATGAATGTATTTAATTGAGAAACTCTGAATTTACTTAAATCGATCATGCAGCTTGCTCCAGTAAATTATATAATTTCTCACCTCTGAATCTACGTGACAATGTACCTTAAGTAAGATGCCTCTTCCTAATTTTCAGGCAAAAAGGGGAGCAATCTACAAACAGGACACACCAATGATAGCCAGAACGAAGATCTAGAGTTACCATTTTTTGACTTTGATACATTAGCTAAGGCAACCAACAATTTCTCAATGAGCAATAAAGTCGGGGAGGGCGGATTTGGACCTGTTTACAGGGTAAGCAAAAAAAATGTTTCATCTAATTTTCATGTAACTAGACAAACCTATCTATCTATCTACCTATCATTGTACAAGTGTTTAAATTTATGCCAAAATATTTATTTCAAAGTCTCTTAAATGTAAAATCGATTAGCAGTTCAAAAGAAAACTTCTGGTATTTAAAAGTAGTGACATGATGATTCAGGGTGTGTTGGATGATGGACAAGAAATAGCTGTGAAGCGTCTCTCAACAAATTCTAAGCAAGGACTACAAGAATTAAAGAATGAAGTTAAACACATAGCACAAGTTCAGCACCGAAATCTGGTTCAGCTTCTTGGATGCTGCATTCAGGAAGATGAAATGATGTTGATCTATGAATTCATGCCCAACAAAAGCCTGGACTTCTTTATCTTTGGTTCGACTCTATTTGAATCCTTACACATGTTTAATTATTTTTCTATTCTATACTAGTTTCAAAACCTTCTTAGTTTGATTGAGTAGATGACAAAGTTTTGACGTCAGTGAATTTCTCGGGGCAGATGAAATGCAAAGCCTACGACTGGATTGGCCTATGCGCTTCAACATTATTAATGGAATTGCACAGGGGCTCATATACCTTCACCAATATTCGAGAATCAGGGTTATACATAGAGATCTCAAAGCTAGTAATATTTTACTAGATAATGCAATGAACCCAAAAATATCAGACTTCGGAATGGCCAGAAGTTTTGGAGGAAATGAAACAGAAGGAAATACGAGAAGAGTGGTTGGAACATAGTAAGTACTTTAAAGATGTTAGAATACAATCTACTTCAATCACTTCTAAATCTCCGTCCTTGCGCTATACGTGTAGTGGTTATATGCCACCAGAGTATGCAATTGACGGGCTGTACTCATTAAAATCAGACGTGTATAGCTTTGGTGTTCTGGTGCTGGAGATAGTGAGTGGCAGGAGAAATAGAGGATTCAACCACCCCGAACACAACTTTAACCTAATTGGGCATGTAAGTTTGAGCTAAGAGTTTCTATTTCTCATATGTTATTTTATGAACAAATTTGTTCGCTGTTGTTTAGGCATGGAGACTATATATGGAACATAGGTCGTTGGAACTGACTGACGTAACAGTAGGGAATTACTACAATCTACATGAAGTGATACGGTCAATTCATGTTGGACTATTATGTGTTCAAAGAAATCTCGAAGATAGGCCGAGCATGTCATATGTAGTACTAATGCTGAGTAGTGAAGGGACATTGCCTGAACCAAAGCAACCGGGATTCTTCACTGAACGAGATCCAGTTGAACTCAATTCTACGTCAAGTGAGCAGAGACATTGTTCAGCTAATGAAATGACTATTACACTGTTCAATGCACGATAAATATGCATTTAGTTTGAGTTTTTTGTGTCATGAACTGTTAGTATGAACTTATCTCAGCAATGGTGTCTTATTGTAAAAGTATCATACTAGCACTACGTACAAAAACAAGAATAAACATCTACAAATTCAAATACACCAGGCTACAAACTTCAATTACACATTTGCATAAGATGAAAATAAGTTCAACCATTATATTTGAATAAGAGAGAAGGAAGAGAACATACTTTGCCATTGAAGATTACATTACAGCTCTTGTTCCATAATAGGGCTCAGAAGTTGCTCTAATATTTCCTAATTTGGCAAAGATGATTCAAGGTTAGTTCCATTAACAATGTTGATTGAAAGCATAAATTTCAACAGCCTGGGATTCTTGGCACATAATATTAATAGATCGATTCTACAATTTCCAGTGGTAATGTCTCAATTTTGTTGGGCATAAACATAGATTAGGGAATCAGATATACCTTGTGGGAAGATGACGAGTCCTTCGAGTTATGGAAACCAAGCAGATGCCAATTATTTCTCGTTATTTCCATTCTCGTATTCAAAGTTGCAGACAAAATCAAATTGAGACAGATCATAGAATATGTTTCTTAACAAACAGAACACTCCAAGGAATTAGAAGAAACCCGCAGAATCCGATTTCTTGTTTTACCCCATTCTCGTATTCAAAGTTGGATACGATTAAGTTTGGGCCAACACGTATATCATGCTCTAATACTCGCGAACACTAACATAGGACCACCATGTAATCTTGGCTCCAATATTATAATTGAACTATCAATTGATTTAAAAGTTTAAACTAATAGATAACAAGCCCGATATGTATATCATGATGTAACAAATATTAATATATTTAGGCAAAAATTAAAATTTTCAATCGATTTTATGTATTCACGAAATTCCATGACGGTATGCAATGCAAAATACAATACTAAACAACACTTTTGTAGATAAAAAAAAAACATAAAAATTAGAGGAGGAATTTCAATCCTTCTACCTCTTGATAGCTCCATAGCAACTCTATAACATGTATTTTGTATATATAATGCAACAATTTAGGATGTACATCATAAATGTTTTCCTCACATGGATTCCTTTGAATGTGTCGAAACATAGCAGAAGATAAAATAAAAAGTAAAAAACAAGAGTGTGAAATGTGAAAAATATTTTCCAAATTTTCCAAAATGTGAAAAAAAAAACACAGCCTACAAAAATAAACTAAGTAAAAGAAGGTTTCGGAACTCAGATTGCAGACTAGTAATATTGGAGTTACTGAAACAAGCAAGGATGTTGAATTACTTGTAGACTTGGAAGAAATTCTTGAATGCATGCTATCTTCGCCTAATAAAATTATTCCTGCTTGGTGATCCATATGTAATGTAATAGAGTTGTTTTCTCCGACTGCTACAAAATAAGGTTGAACAACCTGCTTATGTTCGTCATTATCCCATTCCAAGTCATGCCATCACTGCATATGTCCTCGTATTTCTTTTAAGGTTTCTGCATTGTCGATAGATAGAGGTAGCCTGCTCATGTTGCAGTTAATCACTTCAATCTTCTCTAGCTTCTTCCATAAATTTTCAGGTCCCATAAGTTTCTCGAGTTGGCAAAGTCTTTCAATTCCATTATACGTATCCTGGGAACAACTTTCACATCTTCTATTCCAAGAAAGATCTCTGTCAATTTATTGCAGAAACTAATCCTCTGATTTCTTGAAGTTTTAGCATGATACGGAGCAATCTTGTTTGGAATAGGTAGTCTAAATTAGGAAAGTGAGTAACCCTACTATTTTCAGTCTTGTAAGTCTCAGTCCAAGTATATAATTCAAATCCCAAAGGCTGTTTAGGCTTTTGAATCCATGGACATGAAGTTCCTCTAGAGATGGGAGCACGTCATGAGAAACTATTTTATCTGGCACTAATGAGCCACAATTTCTAAAACTAGCAACTTCAAATCAGCAAAAGGAGGAGCACCAGTTTCGGCAAAATTTAGAAACATCTGACTTAGTCCTTCACAGCGATCATGACCAGACAGCTACTATTCATCAGCAGCCAATCAATGCTTGCTTCTGATACATTGAGACCACTCAGAATAACCCTCCTTTCATCATGTTTCGTTGACCTCTCCAATGGATAGGGAATTGTACCAATAGAGATCTGGAACCTTGTCAATCTTCCTAACCAGATAAGATCTTCAGAGGGTAGGCTTGGTATGCTGCCTAACTTGATGTACAGAACCATTAATCGGCAGAGGGATCCCAACCCTTCAAATGTTGCTTGTCCTTCTTCTACCTCTCCTTTCACACCCCATTTGAAAGCTCTGTGAGTCATGTCTAGAACTTCTAAACCTGATAGCCCGCATAAACTGCTCGAATGGATTTCAGGTAGTGAGTTCCAGATAGGTTTAATTGCCTTAAATTTAATAAATGCTCCAATCCCTCGAGCAGTTCCTGGATATGCATACACTGAGATCAATCACTTGGAGGTTAGTTAGCGCATCTAAAGATGGAAATTCTTCAAGGTTCACACAATTGCTCAGAAGAAGAGCATGAAGGTTGCTCAGCCGGAGAAGGGATCGAGACAAGGACTTGATGTGAGCTTCACTTATATTCAAAACTTTTAGTGCTTGAAATCCTTGCATAAATTCCTCGGGAATTTTCTCAAGGGAGAGATTACCTTCCAAAAGTAAAGTTGATGCTTGTGAACATTGTATCACACAATCAGGTAGCCTTGATATTTTGTTGTTGATATAAGAAACTCTTTTGTGAGACTTAAGCAATTCAACTTCTGAAACCTGAATCAAGCCAATTCCAAACCAAACATGGGATTTACATTCATCCTCCAAGGAGGATGCAATCCATATAGCAACATCACAAACTACATCATGCATCTTCACAGTTCCCTCACGAGTACCCTGTTCCAACAGACACGAGTCCTTTAAATTTTCAATTAAAGCAACTCCTCTATTGAGTGAGTCCTCATAGTTTTGTTGTTCATCCATCAAACCTTCTGACAGCCAGCACTTCACAACTTCATCTGCTTCAATTGAGTAGTCCTCAGGATATAAGCAGCAATACAGAAAACAAGATTTGATATTTGTACCCTGCAATGAATCATAACTCCATTTCAATGGCTTACATACTTTATTTTCAATCCCTTTAATATAAGGACTGATCTTCGCAACTCATTCAGGGCATCCTTCCAAAGCTCTGCCAATGTTTTTCCCCTCATGGCTGTACCAACGGTGATGATAGCCAAAGGCAAGCCACAGCATTCTCTACAAACAGCTTCTGCAAATGGTTTAATATGTTCTAAACTGGTCACCTTCCCTGTATTTCTGCAAAACAACTGCCACGCTTCATCATCTTGTAGGACATCCACTTTAACTTCTGCATCAGTCTTCATTGCTCTACAAACTTCTAAAGATTGAGATGTAAGTATGATTTTGGAAGCCATATGAACTTCAGGGTCTGGCACACCAAAAGAATTGAAGTCAATAGTCTCCCAAACATCATCTAGGATAACAAGAAATTTATATTCCCTTTCAAGCCTCTCGTAAAGTTTAATAGCATTTCTCTGAATGTTTTCTCCCATTTTTGTCTCCATATTCAATCTCTCAGCTATTTGTGTTTAGACCCTTCTTATATCCAAATCTTTTGACTCTGTAACCCATATGATTATGCCCAAACTCTCTGCCAAAGAAATGCTTTCAAGCTTGTTGTTCAAATTTTTTGCAATGGTAGTCTTACCAACTCCACCCATACCCCAAATGCCAATAGTCCGAATTTCTACACAGTTCAACAGATTCAGAATTTTAGCCAAACTTTCAGATGCTATTGTTTGATCTTGAATAGATGGTCCAGGTATATGCTCAACTTTTAGTGGTGGATGATTTGCAGCAGCCGCCACACCCGATGGAAAACTGCCAGCTTTTAGCAGTATTTCTACCTCATCGAGCAAATTCCTCGCATCCCTACTGAGACTATACCGCGAACTACAAGTAGAAAAACATTCACTCTGCATGTTATTGGTGGCGGCTGTCATGCCGGCCTCTAATATTGAATTCCCGTGCAGCACAATTTTTTCAACTGCTATAAGCCATTCTTGAACATGGGTCATGGGAAATTGTTGATTGAACTTGTAGTTTCACCATGTTTTGTTTATGTTCTAGTTTCTTAATCTCCTTTTCCAAAGCTTACATGTTCAAATGAAATCTGACTGCATCCCTAATGCTAAAAAAGATGAAAAAAATTGGCTATATTGTGAAAAAAAACCCCGAGTAGCAGCTCTCTCTCGAGTGTATGCTAACCCAATTTTACCAGATTAAAGTGTTGTCATAGTTCAAAAGTGAGAAGAAAAAACCAATGTTGTTGTTAAAGAGAGAAGGCGTAATAACCACAGTCATGATTTTGTATTATGGTTGGAGAGCAAGGGCGAGAGAGAGAAAATAATAATCCTAATCCTCCTTTTGTTGTCGGAATAATAGTATTTATATTGTTTGTGAATGTTTGTCATGTGTTTTTCATGTAGGTGACTGAATATGATTCATCATACTGTCATGTGTCCTTCTTAGTGAGTTCATATGAGAGTGACATGTGGCTAGTGAGTTAGTTTTAGATATTTTACAAAGCGTCTCAAGAATCCGAATATGTATGCTTGCATACACTTGGAGGTCCTTTAAGAATATACCCGGTCTTAGGACAGTAGGGCGTTCCTCTTTCCATTGGAGTATCATTTTGTTATCCCGGATGTGCTTCCTTTCTCAACCGCCATGCCAAATACCTTTTTCCGTTCCCTCTATTTGAACAAGGCGTACCTGTTGCAACGCACCATCCAATTCTCGCGGACTAATATTTGTAACCGCTTAAAACCCTTTTACCAACAAGACGGGTCCACAAAAAAGTTTGCCAGTTTCTACCACTGCTGAGCCCAAGATTGTAGTCACCACTTCCATGGTAGAAATCAGGTCAATAGATGATGAATATCAAGACAATCAAGAACTGGAAACTATAGAAAATTATAACATAATGGAAGAAAGGTTGGGCCTATGTTGAACTGAATTAACATGCTTACTGGGACCTACCAGAAAGGCATAATAACATGCTGAAAGTTCTCCTCCTTCCAGAAAAGAGAATTTTAAATGAATTTATGAAGATATTATTTTCAGATTATGACTTCACTCGGATCTGGACTGCCTGATGCTAGATGCAATGATATTTAAATAATGCTTGTAATCAGAGTGAGTTGACATAGTCAAACTTTATCAGCATACCAACGGTTAAATAAAAAGTTAGAGATGATAGCAGGTCTTATCTCAAAGTCAGAGTTCAAATTGAATCCACATGTACTATATAAGGCAAAATGTTGTCTCAAAGGCAGTTACACATTTATATTCAATGTTCAAACTTTCAACCAAGCTTACCATGATCCAAATATTGACACAAATAGCAAGCAAAGTGGAACTCTATTACTGATTTCTACATTTCTTATTAATAAAAACTTTGGCCATAAATATCTATAAACTAGGTACATATAAGAATTATTAAAATTTGAACAAATTTTTGTGAACCTTTAATACTAATCGACATGTCAATGAAACTCTGCTGGTAGTTCTGTGAATAGTCTTCAGTTCTTTTTTCATTACTTCAACAGAATGTTCTGACCCATAAGGCTCATGTACCGTATAATGTTTCATAGCCTCAATTTCGTTTACAGCCTGCAAAAGGGAAATTTGAAAATATTATAACATCGGATGTTTATTTTATATCCAATGTTTCTATGGAAATTTATATCAGATTGATAAAACATCGGTTTTCGTTGCATCGATGCTTCAGTGAAAATACACACCAAACTAAGAACCTTACCCCATCATACAGGTGTACTTCACTATCTCTAATTCCGTGCAAATAGTCTGTAAACGAAATGCATGGCGTCAAGTGTTTCAAATCAAATAAGGATAATCCTGAATAAATAAGCAAATGTACCAAGATATGAACACACCTGAGTATGCCTCATCCTTGAATATTAGTAAACTACGAGGCATCAACAAGACAGAAAAAGGATGGTGATTATCCAACCATTTATCTTCCTCAACCTCAGAAGCTCCTGGATCAGAATGGTTATCCTCAAAACTTTGACACTGTGTATTTTTGCACACTCTGAATCTTGAATGGGGCGTAAAATCCATAACTACTGGTGAACCAAGAGAGAGAATCGCTACGACTGGAAAATAAGCAGCCCCATCCTGGTGCGGCTATACAACAAACAAATACGGTAACAAGACTGCCATGAAAATTAGAACACTTCAAGCTATAGCAAATGTTCTATTGATGAAGCAATAACTAAATTGGAAATACATCATTTACATATCTAGTGGCTGAAGCAATAACATTGCCGAGGGCAATTGATCGTCAATGATAACAAAAAGCTAAGGAAACTTGGGGTTACATAGATGGCAAAGAGAGGAAATTTTTTATGAAGGATTCAAGAAGATCAAATAAAGCTGTGGGAGAGTTCAGAACATACCATTATACCTTGGTTTGAAAGGTATTCATTGATGAGTACGTGATTAATTGCAGAGGGAAACAGCCCTGATCTTTCATATATTCTTTGTGTAATCTTAGTCAGCCAAGTAGGTACTGCAAGAGAGAGACAGGAGAAGTTAGTTTTCTCACCTTCCTTTGATCACTAATATATGTCAGAATCTGGCTTCCTTAGTGTTAATGGTTTGGTGTCTCGTTTCATCATCCCAATCTATGAGAGGAACTTCATGTCCATCATAAAGTTAGTTCAAGAGTTTAATGAGACTTAGGTTTAAATGAGTCATATGGTTGTAAACAAACTAAAAATAAAAAAATTTCTGTTCAATATTTTTATTACATTCATCAATAGAAAGTTATGACTTAACTGTTCCAAATCACATAGATGGATCATAGTACCAAGGAACCTGCAATAATTTGGATATTTGGTCATATCCAAATCTTGAGGAAGATCAAGAAGAGAATATGGAGAGGAGGAAAAGGAGGATGGAAAGTGAAGTATTGGGGAAATGGAGAGTTAAAATGATTTCGAGTGTAATTTATCAGTTTCCCTTAACATTACTTGAAAAAAAATATGACACTGAGTTAATTTATTATGCTCGTGACATTCAGACTTTTTTGTTTTGGGGTAAAATGACAGATGTTCAAGCTCATTTAAGTTCAGGAGAAATAATGCTTTCAAGCCAATATATGTATATAAGACAAAGAATACTTTTCCGCTTACAATCTTGTGGAAGTAGTCCCTTTTCATGGACAACACCTCCTGTAAAAAACAGAGAGAAAAAGAAATTCATCACTATTATAAAATTGAGTTCTGATTGTTTATAAAATCATACAAAAGTGGATGTTTTGCGCACTATGATTTGGGAGATACCAAAAGACACAACAAAACTTCAAATATAGAGGTTCCAACATACCCCAATTCTGTAGTCGCCTGTTCTTCAATGATTTCCACCTGGATGCCGAAGCTCCATAAATCTATACCGGAATAAAGAAAACAGCACTGATTAAAATAGACATAAAGAATATGAGAAACAGAAAAACAAAGAAAGCGTAAATAGTAAGCATAGAGACAATTGTTACATTATTCAGAAGCTGGCTTTCTTCACTGTCTGTGATGAAGTCGGGAATATATATCACCATTGGCAGACACCCAACAATAAAGTTATTTAGATTCCCTTTGTCTTCTGCCTGTCTGTCCAAGATAACACCAATTGGAAAACAAATGGAAATTATCAGTGTTTCTACTATAAGTTGTCCAACAATAATCAAGGTTCATTTAAACCCAATTCTTCTTTCTTCAACATTCGACTTTAATTGTTGACAGTGCTCCGATATGAGTCTTGGGAGACACATTTGGAATCCTTTATTTAGCCAATGTGGGACTTTAACACATATCATGCTCTTTAATTTAATGTTAACAAAATTGGAAGTAAGATTTGTATCCCTCTTCTTCCACTATCTAGCTTGGGAGAATCTAACAAATCAATCACTTTTCCTTTTCCTTTAGAATGAACAAAATTCATATGGTGTTCACAATCACAAATACAAAGGCAGTAACATACACCATTTCCAGACGCATTTAATCAAGTACTTGTACTGTAGTGTGATGATACTAACATAACCGCAAAGCTGAACAGAAAGTAAGGTCATTAATCGAATTGTGCATATTTAATCAGTAAAATAAACAAGGAATTGCTTCCATCGGTGTCACATATCATAATTAAGAAAACCCTAAATTGCAATAAACAATGAACAAGTTCCTCAATACCGCACTTCCAAAAGTGAATGAAATGACATAGTAAGAGAACGAGTAGGAAAGAAGATTGAGACCTCGGTGGATAGTTTTCCTGCTTCTGCATCATCCACTTTTGCGATTACACGGGTGAGATTCACCAG
>JAYMTB010001162.1:0-11518 GCA_036897585.1 Francoa sonchifolia
AGAAAAATAAATTTATAATTTGATTTAAAAGAAAAAAAAAAATTTAGGGCGGTACACCACTTATAACAAGTTGGACGGAGTTTAAACGTTAGGAGTACAATAAAATTTGAAGGGGACTAATTAAAATTTTTAAGAGTCAATAAAACTATTTGTTATACATCAAATTCAATATTTAAGCCAAAGAATAATTAGAAAAATATATATAAATTGAGTTAACGTAAGTACAAATTGAGATCAACCTTTAATTATATTAATTTTTACATGAAATAAAAATAATTTATTTTTAGATTTAGTGGGCTCTGCCCAATAAAGCCCAATCCGATTTTGTGAATTGAATATTTATATTTAAAAATATAAAATCAATAGAATAAATTGTGTAGACAAGATTTGGCTGGAAAAGTAGAACGGTCATTTGCAGCCTCTCCCGCCATTCTCTCGCCATTTTCTTTCTTCCATGGCTACATTCCTCGCTACGGCGCCGTTTCCTTCGCTCAGACTCTTCTCCTCTCATTCGCGCAGTCATCAGGTACTCCATTTGCTACATTTTTTTTTCTTTCTTTTGATTTGATATTTCGTAGTTCGAACTATTGTTTGTTGAATCTTTAGGTTCGTTAGGGTTTCTGGATTGTTCTGTTTCGTTGCTAAATGAACTGGTTTGAAATAGTTGAAGTGGTTAATGGCGGAAAGCGTAACTGATTTCTTAGGTTTTGGTACAATTTTTTGCAATAATATTTATGGAAGTGTTTTTGTTTTTGTTTATCGGTTTAGGTTCTTGATTTTTCTGTAATACCGAGATTTTCACTTCAGAGATGGAGATTTGGGGCTTCTGGAATGAAAAGGCTTGAGTTTTCTTTGACTGCTATAGTGGAATCAAAGAAGAGGTGATTGATCTGTTATATTGTAGATTCGTTGTGATACTTAGTTAGTCCATAATATATAGCATTTCTTGAATGCCCCCACTATGATATGATGCTTTCTGTGCTGTCCACGGTGATGAATTTGTACCCAAACGTCATTAGGTATAGGAGATGCATCCAATTTATCTCTACAGTTTTTTATTAAAGTCTATTATATGATGGATGGAGCTATTGATTGTGAAATTGCATGTTTTATCTAATAAAGCAGGAGAACTTTGATCTGTGCAGTCAATCAAGACGCTGAAGAAGCATTCAAAAAGACTGTAGAAGTGGATAGGCTAATTGATACTCTGCGGAATGCGAATGGAAATGAAGTAAGCATTCTGTAGTTTGTTTCAATCTTCGTTTTCATGAACCTGACATCTTTATAGTATACTACACAGATTCAGATATCTAGTCACATGAAATTCCAAGTTATGCTATCCACTTTAACTTGTTATTTCTGTTTCTGTTTTATAAACAGCTTCCGAAGATTGTTGTCGAAAACGTACTTGCTTTTAACGAGAGTTTCTGGATTCGACTTGCAGCAAGAACTGATACCTGCAAATCAGAGGATGATAAAGCATGGTTTTTGACTTGGTTAATTCTAATTTCAAATTCTGTTTTTCTAGGTTTACCTCTTTCTAATCCATACCTTTTGTAACAAGTCTCTGGCATCACTTTTTCATATATGCAGAAAGATTACGAGGAATTGGCGACATCTGTAATGAGCATAGTTGATCGGCTTGTCCATAAGACCAAAGTACCTCTCGCTCTCTGTGTGACCTTGTCATGTGTTGTTATGGTCTCCTCCTGAGTGCAAAAGTGGCATAATTGTTTTCAATTTTCTTATAGGAAAAAATTGAGTCAGCTACTGATATCCTCAAGGAAGTGTTAAAGCCTGCAGTTAATGAAGAGGAAGAGACTCCCTGGCCTCCTAGAGATCCCGAGGTTCTCAAACTAATGGAGAAAGTGAGTTGTCTTCAATTGGATTTAATTAATTTTTCTTTCAGTTTCAATTAAATTATTGTCATTCTTCTGTTGAAATGTGATGTGGTTTATAGGGAAGTTTTGGTTCAAATGTCACTTTTAAGTGCTCTCTCTTTGTACCTCATTACGCCTACTGAAGATTTTAAGCACTTTGTCTATTAATGATGCTCAGCCCCTCACCTGTGAATATTTGCTGCATTACAACTAGCAGCTCCTCTTGTTATTTTTCAATGATCTGTCAGCTTTTATGCTAAAAAAGGATTTCTCTAACTTGTTATTAGGAAATAATCCAAAGGGAGAAAGATGGACAATTAGATGAAGGGTTTCTTGCAGAAGTTAGTGCACAACTACGACAAGTGAGTGTTCTATTACTATTACGGTTAACTGCCGGAATTTGCTTTTGCTGGCGGTACAAGATTGTTATGCTAGTATTTTGACTCAAACCAACCATTATGGTGTCTTTTTGGTTGCTCTTGGGTAATATTTTGACCAAACTTGTACTCAAATCTTTTGGCGTTCAAAGCGATAATGTTGCATAATCTTGGATGTCATAAGAAAGTTTTTCTTGTCGTTTGAAGTTCTTTGGGAAATAATTCAGATGATGCTCCTTCTGAATATTTTAGATTTTTGAATATGATGTTAGTGATTTACAGGCAAAAGAAGATGGGGATAAGCCAGGACTTGAGGCTATGCTGCAGAAGGTTTTACAACTCTATGCTTCGAAAGTTCTCTCCAAACGTAGTTATGCAAAGAAGGGTAATATTACTATTAATGTGTCATTTATTTATCAATTGACTGGAACTTTTGTGTATGCAAGGGTAATGTTACTGTTACAGCTCATGTCCAATACTGGTTTCTCCGTATTTTTCTGTTTATAATTTCAGTCATATTCTTGCAACTTGCTTTAGCTCAAAAGCTGGACATCCTAAATATCTAGTCCCTATATACATTTCCATTGCAGGGGAGGAAGTTTTGAAGGCTGAGCAGTTTCTGGAGACTATAATCAAAGGTATCTTTCATCTACCACAGTATGCAGTTAAAATAATGCAAATTTGTGATAGTACTGAAGTCTATAAATAGTTAGGACATATCAAGGCAAACTTTGATCTTTATTTTTGGTTTGTTATTTATAGATCTTAATTTTCTCCATCTGTTTGAAATATGCCAAATCAACAAAGTTGCTATGTGTTTGGGATATTTTTGTGAGATTAAGTTCCAGGTCATGAGCACATGCACATTCTGTGGAAGAATTGCCCTAGTTTCCTAGAGTTGGTATATTAGTTGGGTGAATTATATGCATGAAGATGTTTTAGGGTGATAAGGAAGATACATTCTTGGGTAGCTGTGAAATCCACTAACTCTATGACAGAAGGTTATTTGATCGATCATTGTTTTCTAACAATTGCTTACAAAATATTGTTTGACCTGTGCTTCAGCTCCTGCGGCAGACTGGAATAAGCTTCTAATCAGCGGATTGACAGTTGGTAAAGGCGAAATTCCACCGGAAGAGTTCTATGCTGTCTTTAAGAAACGAATAGAACGGACTTTAATGAGAACAGTAAGAGACACCCTTCCAAATTGACCACAGCCCCAGATGGCTGTAGTTTGTCATAATACTTAATTCTTTCGGTTTTCCTCATTTTGGTTGGAAGTGTATATTTGTTCAAGTGAATGGCCGAAGTTTCAGTAGCTTCTAATGAGTTCCTTTCCTGAGTTTCCTCATCATTCTGACTGTCTCAGGAGGGTGGTTCTTACCAGCAACGAATTCTCACGGAATATCTGAAAGGTATCCAATCAAGAGCGGAGGAGATAGTCATAGTGCTGCAGGGCAAGCCACAATAGAGGTAGCAAATTCTCACGCACAACTAGCATTGTGACTTTAACAGGTATATCATCTGTATACTGAACATTTGTATAATTTTGTGGATAACAATTTTGTGCAGCATCAATTTCAGTGTATGCTAAAATCCATATTGACAATCGCCATCATGATGGTGCAGTCTGTAATTGTCCGGAAACACCAAACATATTGCTTACAGAAAAACTCATAATTTTTCATAGAAATATCAATGCTAGAAGATGCACCAATGAGAAAATGTTAATTGGAGTGGTTAAAACTGTATCACCATGTTTTATGACACTTCTTCGAACTGATTGGTCAATGGTTTGATAACATATTCTACTTTTGTGAAATTGCTTTGTAAAAGCAACTCTTGTTAGAAATTAATGATCCATTATAATTATTTAACATTGACAAAAACAGGTAATGAATTCATGGGTAACTAACTATAACATTTTCCAATTATATCACATGAAACTTTTAATCCCCAAAATGTTTTAAATTTAAACTTGTGCCATAAGCGCGTGAATATCTTGGTACATAAATAGTATGTAGATTTTGATATGACATATTACAACCAATAATAACACAGAGCTATAATTTTCAGTTCAAAATTGACTTAAGCTTAACCAAACTTCATCATTTACTTCAAATTTAAGTACCACTAATTATAATGATGACTTGACCCTCCATTTCCAACCAATAACAAAATATTTTATTTGAAAGAAAAAAACAAAGGCAAAGTGAAATGGACATTTTTATCATCTACAAATACCAAAATTCCCAATATATCCGCAAAGTTTTCTCCCCTCTAAAATTAACAAACGGATACTCATCCACGCCAGATCTAAAGAGACAACTGATTGAAAACCCTCCTTCTCTCTATCTATATTCATACTCCTGTACGCTCGTCTTGTTGTCATTCTTGATCCTTTCTTATACTCATCAGATCTGTGGTAATTCGTTTTTTTTTTTTTTTTGATTTTGTTTCAATTTTTGATCGTGAGTTTTATGTTTCTGGATCTAGTTTTCTTGTTAATTTTGTGTTTCGTTGCTGAGGAATGAGGTTCGTTACCAAATTCATGTACTGAATCTCATTATCATTTCAGATTCGGTGAATTCATTTCTATTTTCTGATGATATATGTGTTCTGTTGAAATTCGATTTGATCTGGTGTGAGTTGTTTATTGAAATTGTGTCAGGTTTTGTGTGATTTGTATGTTGTAGAGTATTGCCAATTTAAGTATTTAATGTCTGAACTGACTGAATGTTGTTTTGGATTTGTGATTCTTATTTTATTTGATGTGGCACCATTGTTTTCTGTTCAGTGTATTGGGTAGGGGGGGAAGATGTTGACAAAGTTTGAGACAAAAAGTAATAGAGTAAAGGGTCTGAGTTTTCACAGTAAAAGACCATGGATTCTTGCAAGTCTTCACAGTGGTGTGATTCAGCTATGGGATTACAGAATGGGGACTTTGATTGATAGGTTTGACGAGCATGATGGGCCTGTACGTGGTGTTCATTTTCACCAATCTCAACCGCTGTTTGTGTCTGGGGGTAAGAAGAACTAAAGTACTAAGCTAATTTTATCATTTCTTTAATATGCACATGTGAATCTGCTTCCAGGTGTGGCTTTAAGCTTTCTGATTATAATTGTGCCAAGTAATTTGAAGTGGTATATTGGAAATCAATAGGATCAGAGGCGTTTTCTTTTGTCTATATTTGTTCCTTTAGATGTAGGCAATTGTAGTATGTTTCTGTGCCAAGATTTGGGTAAGTTGACAGTTGCTACAGTACAGTGAGAAGTAACATTTACTTAATTGGCAACAACAATTTGTGCAATAGAATGAGGTAGGTCGCTTGTATAGTTTCCTATAGGCTATCCACAATTCCACTATTTACTCAAAAAGTTTTCCTAGAATATAGGGGGACTTCAAATTTCACCGTAGTAAATCCACGTTACTGGGAAGCATTAGAGCTGCTAAGGGACTGACCACACCTAAGAGCCTTAGGCACACCATTATTACTCTTTTGACAATTCAGGTTTCGTTAGTATTTTTATAATCACAATGTTAACACTTTGTATGTTACAAAATTGTAGATGACTTAAGATAGAATAAAATGTATAATGTTGTATGTGTGCATGTGTACTTCTGAGGAGAAGGATGCGTTGATACTTAAAATGAGGTGATGGTTTTCACAGGAGATGATTACAAGATCAAAGTTTGGAACTACAAGATGCATAGGTGTCTGTTTACTCTTCTTGGACACCTCGATTATATTCGTACTGTGCAATTTCACCATGAGTATCCATGGATCGTGAGTGCCAGTGATGATCAGACTATCCGCCTATGGAACTGGCAGTCTCGCACTTGTATTTCAGTGTTGACTGGCCACAACCATTATGTTATGTGCGCTTCATTCCATCCAAAGGAGGATCTTGTGGTTTCAGCATCCCTCGATCAGACCGTTCGTGTTTGGGATATTGGTGCCTTGAGGAAAAAGACAGTCTCCCCTGCTGATGATATCCTGCGACTGAGTCAGATGAATACAGATCTGTTTGGTGGTGTTGATGCTGTTGTTAAGTATGTCTTGGAAGGTCATGACCGAGGAGTAAACTGGGCTGCATTTCACCCAACACTTCCCCTGATTGTCTCAGGAGCAGACGATCGTCAAGTCAAACTGTGGCGCATGAATGGTAAGAGCCATAGGCTGCTGTTTGTTATCAATTTCCCTTATTAGTAATATTCTGTGTTTTAAAGCTATTTGGCTAATTCTTTGCCAGATTTTATTGGGTAGTTTCTTCAACTGTGTTTACTATTCTACCGTCCGAAATATGTAACATCACCTACTCACACTATGATTTTAGTTCTGAGAATAAGCTGCCTTGAAGCCTTTTTTTTTTCAGACTCAAAGGCTTGGGAAGTGGACACATTGAGAGGGCACATGAACAATGTGTCGTGTGTCAGGTTCCATGCTAAGCAGGACATAATTGTTTCAAATTCCGAGGACAAAAGTATTAGAGTGTGGGATGTAACCAAGAGAACTGGACTCCAAACTTTTCGCCGAGAGCATGATCGCTTCTGGATTCTTGCATCACACCCTGAGATGAATCTCCTTGCAGCTGGTCATGATAGTGGCATGATTGTTTTTAAGTTGGAGAGGGAAAGACCTGCTTTTTCAGTAAGTGGAGATTCTTTGTTTTATGCCAAAGATCGTTTTTTGCGGTTCTATGAGTTTTCAACTCAAAAAGACTTGCAAGTCATTCCAATTCGACGGCCCGGTTCCACCAATTTGAATCAAAGTCCTAGAACTCTTTCTTACAGTCCTACAGAAAATGCTGTTCTTATCTGTTATGATGTGGATGGGGGGTCTTATGAATTGTATGTTATACCTAGAGATAGCATTGGTAGAGGGGATAGCATGCAAGAGGCAAAGAGGGGATCTGGAGGATCAGCTGTTTTTGTTTCTCGAAATAGGTTTGCTGTGCTGGATAAAAGCAACAACCAAGTATTAGTCAAGAATCTGAAAAATGAGGTTGTGAAGAAGAGTGGCCTCCCTATAGCAGCAGATGCAATATTTTATGCTGGTACAGGTAACTTATTGTGTAGGGCAGAGGACAGGGTGGTTATCTTTGATCTTCAGCAGAGGATTGTTGTTGGCGATCTGCAGACCCCATTTGTCAAGTATGTTATTTGGTCAAATGACATGGAGAGTGTTGCCTTGCTCAGCAAACATGCCATTATCATTGCTAGCAAGAAGCTTGTGCACCATTGCACTCTCCATGAGACAATTCGTGTGAAGAGTGGAGCCTGGGATGATAATGGTGTATTCATTTACACAACGCTAAACCACATTAAGTACTGCCTTCCCAATGGTGATAGTGGGATAATCAGGACCCTTGATGTACCTATATACATCACTAAAGTCTCCGGTAATACTATCTTTTGCTTGGATAGGGATGGGAAGAGCAGGGCTATAGTTATTGATGCAACAGAATATATCTTCAAGCTGTCTTTGTTGAAGAAGAAATATGATCATGTAATGGGCATGATAAGGAGCTCGAAGCTTTGTGGCCAGGCAATGATTGCCTATCTGCAACAGAAGGGATTTCCAGAGGTTGCTCTCCATTTTGTGAAAGACGAGAGAACTCGCTTCAATTTGGCATTAGAAAGTGGGAATATCCAAATCGCGGTTGCTTCAGCTAATGAAATTGATGAGAAAGATTATTGGTATAGATTGGGTGTGGAGGCTCTCCGACAGGGTAATGCTGGGATCGTGGAATATGCATACCAGAAAACTAAAAATTTTGAGAGGTTATCATTCCTGTATCTCATAACCGGAAACACAGAAAAACTGCACAAAATGCTTAAAATTGCTGAAGTTAAAAATGATGTCATGGGTCAGTTCCACAATGCCCTATATCTGTGTGATGTCCGTGAACGCATTAAGATCTTGGAGAATGCCAGACATTTGCCGCTTGCTTACATCACAGCTTCAGTTCACGGGCTGCACGATGTCGCCGAACGACTAGCTGCTGAATTAGGAGATAATGTTCCGACTTTGCCGAAGGGAAAATCACCATCCCTTCTTATGCCACCATGCCCTGTTATGTGCAGCAGTGATTGGCCACTGCTCAGAGTCATGAAAGGCATCTTTGAAGGTGGTTTGGATATTATTGGCAGGGGTGCTGAAGATGAAGATGAAGAGGCTGCTGATGGTGGTGAGTGGGGTGAGGAACTGGATATGGTTGATATTGATGGCATACGGAATGGGGATGTTACAGCAATTTTGGAGGATGGGGAAGTGCTTGAAGAAAATGAGGAAGAGGGAGGATGGGACCTGGAGGATCTGGAGCTTCCACCCGAGGCAGAGACTCCAAGGGCTTCCATCAGTGCTTGCTCTTCAGTTTTTGTCGCCCCAACTCCTGGCATGCCCGTCAGCCAGATATGGACACAGCGATCATCACTTGCTGCTGAACATGCAGCAGCTGGCAATTTTGATACTGCAATGAGGCTGCTGGGAAGGCAACTTGGAATAAGAAACTTTCTTCCTTTGAGACAGATGTTTCTTGATCTTAACGCTGGCAGCCATACCTATTTACGTGCATCTTCATCAGCTACAGTGATATCACTGGCCATTGAACGAGGATGGAGTGAATCTGCTAGCCCGAATGTGAGGGGACCCCCAGCACTTGTGTTTGATTTCTCACAGTTGGAAGAGAAGCTCAGGGCTGGTTATAAGGCCACAACAGCTGGAAGATTCACCGAGGCTCTTCGGCTATTTCTTAGTATTCTTCACACAATTCCTCTGATTGTTGTCGAGTCAAGAAGGCATGTGGACGAAGTCAAGGAGTTGATCATTATCGTCAAAGAATACGTTTTAGGTCTTCGAATGGAGCTTACCAGGAGAGAGATTAGGGACAATCCAGTACGCCAACAGGAGCTTGCAGCATATTTCACACACTGCAACCTTCAAACGCCACACTTAAGGCTTGCCTTGCTAAATGCTATGACCGTTTGCTACAAGGCAAGGAACCTTGCTACAGCAGCCAACTTCGCCAGGCGGCTACTAGAGACCAACCCTACTGTTGAGAGCCAAGCAAAGACTGCAAGACAGATATTGCAAGCGGCCGAGAGGAATATGACTGATGTCACTGAGCTGAACTATGATTTCAGAAATCCATTTGTGATTTGTGGGTCAACATATGTACCTATTTACCGAGGACAGAAGGATGTCTCTTGTCCTTACTGTAGTTCCCGGTTTGTGCCAAACCAGGAAGGGCAGCTCTGTACTGTTTGTGAACTTGCTCAGATTGGTGCCGATGCTTCAGGCTTGCTCTGTTCCCCATCCCAGATTCGATGATATAGCTGCTGCACCACACGATCACTATTCAATTCATCCTTTTGGCAGGTAACTCATGTTGTTTGATTCATCTTTGCAGTAAAGGTAAGAAATATCGAAGAGTTAAATTTCAAGTGAATTGTTTTGTGCCGTCTTTTTTTTAATCACTCCTCCCACTTCCCCCTTGTCTAGTCGATTATCTTTTCGATGTAATAAAAACTCGAGAATTTTGACTACAAGAGTATTCTTGTTTGTTGTTCATAGACAAGAATGGTCATAGGCATCAAGACTTACATTTCAGTGTATGCATATATGCCATGTCGGCAAATTTGCATATTTTTCAGGATTAAATGGGGATTTTTGATAAGTTTTTAGTGCTTGAGGTTTGATCGGGTCATCAATTTTTATATCTCAGGCTTGGGCAAACACTCTTGTAGAAAATATTTTCTGGGTTTGGTGGGTATAAAACATGTTCATACTTTTGCACAAAAAACACGAAATATATGGTATTTTAAATTTGAATAATCTATGTTAATTTACAATTTTAAAATTCCAAATTTTTATATGTTACATTATTAAAAAAAACTTCAAAAAATTGACAGCTTTGATCTCCAGTGGTAAGTAATAAAATGGTTGGAAAAAGGAAACGTCAAAATAAAAGCATGGGAGCCATTTTCATTCTTATTTAAATCCGAAACCTCCCAGTGTTTTTAGCAATTCGAAATCTCTTCAATCATGGCAATCTCAAAGCAGCATCAATGTGATTGTAATTGCAATGAAGTGTTTGTGTAAAGTCCTCAAGGAGAAATGTGCAGTGGATTTTGGTGGGATATGCCAATTGATGACATGAATTTGGATGATCTTTGGTTTTATAAAGATTCACTGGAAAATATTACAAAGAAAGTGAGTTTACGAGTCGAAAAGACTATGAAGATGCAGAAATTCGAAGAATGATGAATGGAGATGTGCTTCATGGAGGTGATTTTTCAACTTATTTGCTCTTAGTTGTTGCCTTTGTAAATCGGTCAAATTACCCGTGTTAGCTCTCAAGTGAAACTCAAATCTTACGTATTGAGTTTCGAGCTCGAGCTTGACTCAGTAGTTCTTGAGTTTAATTGAATTTTGAGTTTTTGAGTTTTTGAGTTAAGTTAAAATATTATTGAAGTGTCATTGTCTATGTGCTTGAATAAGTTGCTCGAGCCAATCAACTTAGAAGCTAGATACACATATACATATGTATATGTATATGTATATGTATATGTATACATGGCCTCATTGCGACTGATGGCCAAACAAATGCAATTTCCCAATCGGAGAAAATACAATGACACCAACTTCATCGCCACACAAAGCACAGAACTCTCTGACTTTGTGTAAATTCGTTTGCAATTTATACAAATTCTCTCTCTGTCTCTTTTGTTCGTTCTCTCAAATCATTTATAAAATTGAAATCTCTTCAATAATGATGGCAAGTGAGCAATCTAATGGGAGGAAGAAAAGGACCGGGCGGAAGAAGTTGGAAATTAAGAAAATAGAGAAAAATACACAATTGAATGTCACATTCTCAAAGCGTGTCAAGGTCTTTTTAACAAAGCCAGAGAGCTTTGTATTTTGTGTGACGGTGAAGTTGGTGTTATTATTTTTTCTCCAATTGGAAGATTGCATTCGTTTGGGTATCAGTCGCAATGAGGCCATATACATCAACATGTATATACATACACATATACATATAGATACACATATATACATATACATATATATATATATACACACTATAGATATAAATATACATATTTATGTGTATACATATAGATACACATATAGATGTAGATGTATATATGTATATGTATATGTATACATAGCCTCATTGCGACTGATACCCAAACGAATGCAATTTCCCAATCGGAGAAAAAACAATGACACCAAATTCACCCCCACACACAACACA
>JAYMTB010001163.1:0-11517 GCA_036897585.1 Francoa sonchifolia
TCTATCATAAGGTTGAGTGAAGCAATCGAAAGATGCCACTAACCTTATGAAGTCTACACAAAAAATCACAGATCATTAAAGCATCCATATTTTTTAAAGACCTTATACGTTATATGGGTAGATTCACTTATCTTGTAAGGAGAGTGTGAATTTAAATTAGGGTTCTTAACTTATTCATTAACACTGTTGGATTCTTAATGTAAGAGAAAAACAAAGATTCACTTATCTTATAAGAAGATGGTGAATTCAAATTAGGGTTTTTAATTTATTTATTAATACTATTGAATTGTAAATACAAGAAAAAAACAAAACAATATAATAGTTAGTATAGTGAAATCAATTCTCTAATCCATATTAATATAAGTTTTTTATTTGTTATATTTATTTCATTCCACTTTATTTATCTTATTTTATTCCAAAAATATAATTTAAAAATGTAATTTGAGGTTTATTTAGTACAATTCATCCTTATCTTTAAATCTACACTCAAATTTGACACCACTTGCGGTAATTTGTAGGTTCGGTGGGTTACTCTTTCATCCATTCGTAGGTTTCAAGCAAATCCTTTTGTTTTTCCTCTTCGTTCTCTCTTCATTTCATCAATCAACAAAGGTAAATCTCAAGAACAACAAATTACCATTCATTTTTTCGTTTCATTTATGTCTATTTTCCCTGAAAATTGGGATTCTTTTAATCTTTTTATTTGAATTTTCTCGTCCATAATTTGAATTATCCATGTAAGAAGGCATTTCTGGCTTTGTTTTACTCTTTTAGCTTTCTGGATCTCTTTAATCTAGGGTTTTGACCATCTGGGTATTTCTTGTTTTTAGCAAATTTTGATTTCATTGATATTTATAGAAGTTTGTAATTAGGGTTTTTAGTTGAATGGCCCGGTTGATCCTTCCATACAGATGTTCAAGTTTGGCTAAATCGAATCTACTGGGTTTGGTCTCCTCTGCTCCTGTGATTACCCTTTCTCATATGTTTGTAATCGATAATTTATCTCGTTATTTCTGCTTAATCTGTTGGTGTTCGTATTCATCTGTGTGTGTATATACTGCTCGGTTTTGTTGTGAAGTTCATGTGTGGAACAAAAATGATTGGTGCACTTCAGTAAATGTTTTCGGTTTTATTTTTTGTAGTTGAAGTCTAAATGCGGTGTTTCGTTGTTTGAAAATTCAGCAAAGAACTACTCTAGATATAGACGTTCACTTACATCCGAGGTTTGCATGTGATATTTACTGTTGGCTTTAAGCATTTGAAATTGTGAAATGTGATTGATGATTTTTGAATTCCTGTTATAAATTGTCATTTTCAGATCACTTGTCGAAGAAATTATAGGTTTTTGTATCCTTCCGTAAATGTAAGTTGATATTATGTGCTTATGTTTGTGCACACACATATTTATATGTATTAGGATTTGGGATTTTACTAATGTGAGAACTTTCGTTATTTAGAGGGCTAAGCAGGCCAGCAGGACGCTAGTTTGTTCAGTTGCAACAGAAAACTTACCAAAGCAAGTTGACGAACCCAAGATGGAGACACCAAAAGAAATCTTTTTGAAGGATTACAAGCTTCCTGATTACTACTTTGATGTGGTATATTTGTGCAAATCTTTACATTTTTTCTGTTTGTTTGGACACTTCAATTTTGTATTTAGAATTTAATTGTGGATTTGAGTTCTTATGAACCATTCTTTTCAGGTGGATTTGAAATTTTTGCTGGGTGAGGAGATCACATTTGTTAGTTCAAAAATAACTGTGGTTCCCAGAGTTGAAGGTATTGTTTTAACCGTCTTTCCTCGGATTCCTGATAATCTTCTGTTCTTCTCAAATATGAGGCCTTAAATGTCGCTCTGAAACTACCCCTTAGCAAGGTTTTACTGGTGCTTAGTTTTGTTTCCGGTGTACCATGTCATTTGATGCTTGAGTTTGACTTTGAAAGAATCCTTATTGTCATTTTTTCTTTTTCGATATCAATGTTGATGAAACAGGTTTTTCTGCTCCACTTGTTTTGAATGGCCATGATCTGAAACTAGTTACAATTAAGGTCAACAGCAAGGAACTGAAGGTATGCGAATGTAAAATCTATAATTTTCTTCTTAGTAGCTGGTTTATGTTTAGTAACTCTTCCCAAAATTAATCTCATATTTAAACGGGTTACTTTGCAATTTATGTGCCTAAGCAAGTTTAACTTTGATTTTTCAACCAATAATTGTGTTGCTTATAATTTCAAGGCTTCTATACGTTCCAAGTGTAGGAAGAAACGCTATTACGCAATCTTGACTTCATGTATAAGCATGTGCATTTAGTTGGTTCATAATATTGACTATCGTCAGGATATTTACATTTTGTTTTTTCCCCAATTAAGGAGGAAGATTACCAGTTGAGCTCGCGATATCTGACACTCCTATCACCACCGAGCAGCGGATTTACTCTGGAAATTCTTACTGAGATATATCCTCAGAAGAACACATCATTAGAGGTAAAGTATGCCATTTTCATGTCCACCAGTTGTTTTGTTTTAATTTATGCAGTTCTCTTCTGCAATTTACTTTCTTATTCTAGGGACTTTACAAGTCATCCGGAAATTTTTGTACGCAATGCGAAGCAGAGGGCTTCCGCAACATTACATTTTATCAGGTTGATATCTTAAGGAAATTATTATTGACCTGATGATTCACAATATAGTATTACTTATATGTTGTTACTCGCTGATAAACAGGATCGCCCAGATATAATGGCAAAATATACATGCCGTATTGAGGCTGACAAGTTTCTGTACCCTGTGTTGTTGTCTAATGGAAATCTTATAGAACAAGGAGACCTTGAGGTAAGTTTTGTTCATCATGCAGCAAATTGCATTCATGTAAATCACCACTATACTGGTTTTTTATTGCTGTTTTTCACATTCGGCGTCAGGGTGGAAAACATTATGCCCTTTGGGAGGATCCCTTCAAGAAGCCTTGCTACTTGTTTGCTTTAGTTGCTGGTCAGTTGGAGAGCAGAGATGATACATTTGTCACTCGTTCTGGCCGGACTGTTTCTCTTAGGATCTGGACCCCAGCACAAGACCTACCAAAGACTGCACATGCCATGTACTCACTCAAAGAAGCTATGAAATGGGATGAGGAGGTCGCTTTCTTCACCTTTAAAGTTTTTGTTTCAATGATTTGTTATTATTATTATTATATTCTTGCTGCAGTGTTTGTATAATTTTGTTTGTTACTTTTGATTTTAAGTTGGCTTTGCTTTATGTCTCTGTAAGCAGGTTTTTGGTCTTGAGTATGACTTGGATCTCTTTAATATTGTTGCTGTTCCAGATTTCAACATGTAAGGTGTATTCAATTATGCTTTCATTGACTTCCTAATGTAGCGTATATGTTACTGTACTGATACTTCTTCCTTTGTGGATTGATTGTCAGGGGAGCCATGGAAAACAAGAGTTTAAACGTATGTCTATCCTAATCTTTTTATGTCATCATAATTTATGTCTCCCATTACATCTTTCTGAATTTTTTTCTCGGTTTCTTATTGGCAGATTTTCAATTCCAAGCTTGTCTTGGCATCTCCTGAAACTGCATCTGATGCAGATTATGCTGCAATTTTGGGAGTTATTGGTCATGAGGTTGGTTAATCTTAAACAAAGGACATGGTTATGGCTTCTGTTATTTTAGTTTGGTTAACTTAATTATGTAGTAACTTGGGTTTCATTTCTTGGTTCATTATGCAGTATTTCCACAATTGGACAGGCAACAGGTGCGGTTATATCCTATTATAGCTTTACATTACACATCCTGCATGTCTTATCTCTCGTGTTTCAGTTATGTCTATAAAATTGTTTATCTTATTTACTATCAGTATTTCGTGATTCAATAATTAATGTTTATGTTCTATCAGTAATTACTATAAAGTTTTGACACATTTAGCGAACTGTTTTGTGGATTTGTGTTCATTGGATCTTGACTTAGTTTTTTGCTGAAACAAATTCAGAGTTACATGCCGTGATTGGTTCCAACTCAGCTTAAAGGAAGGTCTCACTGTTTTCCGTGATCAGGTTCACACCTTTGATTTTTTCTCATTTTGCCCCCAAAATTGTGTTGTATTTGAATGCTTAAGTTTATAAAATTCTTCCTTGTTTGACAGGAATTTTCATCTGATTTGGGAAGCCGTACTGTGAAGCGAATTGCCGATGTTTCAAAGCTACGGAATTATCAGTTTCCGCAGGTTTTTCCCTTTTCTTTTGTGATCTAACTACTTCAGTATCTAATCTTTAAGTCTCACAATGACAGTACTACAATGTTGCAACTTGAAATGTAGTAAAATGTTCAGAGTATATGATTGACATGTATGTATCCCTTTTGATATAGATTTTCAGTTGTTTTGACATGATGCATTTGAGCACTAAATTTGTTATCTCATATTTCAGGATGCTGGTCCAATGGCACATCCTGTCCGGCCCCATTCTTACATCAAGGTCAGAACACATTATATTTTTCCTTTTACCTTTCTTTCTCATAGAATTTTTAGCTTGGCCTTAGCTCTGTGTTGGATAGCTGTGCTCATTCTATTTCTTTTTTTGTTACCACAGATGGACAACTTTTACACAGGCAAGTATTTCTTCTCTGTCATTTGATGGGAATCAGGTTAAATCAAACCGTTTTGTTTTGTTTATTCCTATCAATATTGTTAACTTTTATTTGTTTGGCTTTCTTTGACAATCATATTATGTGATTCTTATTTGGGCGCGTTCACCATCTTCGTCCTATAGTCACGGTAATGTTTCTCAATTTGTCTTATCATCTATCTTCATTTCCGTTATTTCTTTCTTCCTCACTAGATTATTAATCTTTTTTCTTTTTCTTTACTTTCCTGCAGGTGTATGAGAAGGTTAGATGCTTTTTTCCCAATCTCTCCCTTTCTCTATCTCTTCACTCTCTCTTACCTAAGATTTAGCTATTACTTTTTACTTGTTCTTACTGTTACATGATGTATGTGGTTTAATTCATCAGGGAGCGGAAGTTGTCAGGATGTACAAAACTTTGTTGGGAACTCAAGGCTTCCGAAAGGTAGGATAAGATATATTTGATGACCGATGCTTAAAAATATTTACTCTCTTGTAGCTGTTCATAATTCAGTTGATACGATTTCCTTATATTTCAGGGCATGGATCTTTATTTTAAGAGACATGATGGGCAAGCTGTAACATGTGAAGATGTTTTTGCTGCCATGCGAGATGCAAATGATGCAGACTTCTCTAATTTCTTACTCTGGTATGGTTTTTCTTCTTCTATCTGAATTACTCGTCCTTATATTTCTCTTGCTTATCTTACAGAATGCCACAAAATATAGGTACTCACAAGCTGGGACACCTATTGTGAAAGTTACGTCATCCTACAATGCTGAAGCTCGCACATTCTCTCTGAAGTTCTGGTAAACAAACTAAAGATTTTACTTTAAGAGTCATTACCTACTCATTTTGCTCGTTGAAATCACTGAAAATGTGTTTTTGTTGGGGCAAAATTTTAAGCCAAGAGGTACCAGTGACTCCTTGGCAACCAGTTAAAGAACCCATGTTCATTCCCGTGGCAGTAGGCCTGCTGGACTCAAGTGGTAAGGACATGCCTCTGTCCACATTGTATCATGATGGGACATTGGAGTCCCTTGCAAGCAATGAGCAGCCAGTTCACACTACAGTTCTTCGAGTAACAAAGGTCATCTACAACCTCCATTTTATCTAATCTTTCATTTGTTTTAATTTTACATAGGTGCTCTATGAGCTTCTTAGGCTTCATGTGATTTTGGCTTTTAAAATTTTTCTAGTTTGAGGACACCCTTCTCTTTAGTTTTTCTTTTCTTTCCAACAAAGTCTTTTTTCTTTTTTTTTATTATCTTACTATTTATGTTCGTCATAAGAGGCAGTCATTTTTTAACTTACTGTTACGGATAACAAACTAGTTAGACTTACATTTAGATGTGTAGGTAAAAGCAAATCATCTTAAATTCTCTGCAAAACAGAAGAAGGGTGTTCATATTCTAGGGTAACTTTTGCATCCAGTTAAGGGTAGGTTTGTTCTGCTGAGCAGATTTTTAAATCGAAATGGCCAACTTCCTTCTTCCAGGAATTACTAATACTTGTGTTGCTCTATATTCCATGTTTTTACATGAAGCAGAAAGAAGAAGAATTTGTGTTCTCTGATGTGTCTGAGCGGCCAATTCCATCACTGCTGCGGGGCTACAGTGCTCCTATTCGCCTTGAATCTGATATCACAGAAAGCGATCTGTCTTTTCTCCTTGCTCATGATTCGGATGAGTTCAACCGGTTTGTCCTTCTTAAAGAAGCATACTGTTCCATTTTGTTATTCTCCAAGATGAAGTTCTTGACCGGATTGATTTTGTGCTACAGTTGGGAAGCCGGGCAGATCCTTGCAAGGAAGCTGATGCTAAGCTTAGTTGCTGATTTCCAACAAGGGAAGCCATTGGCTTTGAAGCCGGAGTTTGTTCATGGACTCAGAAGCATAATCTGCAGCTCGAGCTTGGATAAGGTATACAAGAACCTATTATTAAGACGAAATATGACAAATTTTCTTACAAGAGGACAATGAATGATGCAATTAACTTCTTTCCCTTTATTATTCAGGAATTCATTGCAAAGGCAATAACCCTACCTGGTGAAGGAGAGGTAATGGACATGATGGCTATTGCAGACCCTGAGGCTGTTCATTCTGTAAGATCTTTTATCCGGAAACAGCTTGCTCAAGAACTGAAAGCAGAGTTGCTCAGCACAGTACGTGATCACTTCTGAGGAGTTGTTTAAAAAATGCTAAATCAACTATATTTGAATATTCGATTAATTCTCGAGTAATTTGATTTTCTTTTACCATTCAGGTTGAAAGTAATCGGAGTTCAGAAGAATACGTGTTTAACCATTCCAATATGGCCAGGCGTGCTCTCAAGAATGTTGCTCTTGGTCTGTGATCTTTAGAATCATTATATATTTGGAAGATTGTTATATTAGAATTCCAAGTAACTTATTAGATCAATCTTTTTGACCCTTTGTAGCATATCTGGCCTTACTTGATGATCCAAAGTTTACGGAACTTGCATTGCATGAGTATAAAACTGCAACAAATATGACAGAACAATTTGCAGCTTTGGCAGCCATAGCCCAGAACCCTGGTAAAACTCGTGATGATGTTCTCGCTGACTTCTATAACAAGTGGCAGCATGACTATTTGGTAATCCTCCAACCCAGTAGCTATTAGATTTCTTGGACTAAATCTTTTAAGATCTTACTATATATATGGACTTCGTTTTATGATGTTTAATGGGGGACCCTAAGTGTATGAACATCCACAGTTTTATGTACATATTTAGCTCTTCAGTTATAACTTTAGACCACCATTAAGTATTGGCATTAAACGAAGTCATGGACATCAAAATAGTACTTGCACGTATTAACATTGTTCTCATATTACTCTAGTACCCTTTTTACGCTTGGATTGCTGCAGGCATAGTCGCTTTAAATCTTTGTAGTATGATTAATTCTTACACCTTTTTTCTCTTTTGTTAAGGTTGTGAACAAATGGTTTGCTCTTCAAGCCACGTCAGACATTCCTGGTAACGTTGAGAACGTTCGGAACCTCCTAAATCATCCCGCATTTGATCTGCGCAATCCAAACAAGGTAAGTGATCTGGACACTTCAGTCCTTTAATTCCCCTTTTGTGAATTGTTCATAAACTGTATTCAGTTTGGATGGTGTTGGTGATACAGGTATACTCCCTCATCGGAGGATTCTGTGGCTCTCCAGTGAACTTCCATGCAAAGGATGGCTCGGGCTACAAGTTTTTGGGAGAAATCGTGGTTCAACTAGACAAACTAAATCCTCAGGTAAGTTCGGAAAATTATAGAATTCTATTGTGTCAGAGTTTCTTTTCATATCATTTCAGTCCTAATTCGATTTTTGGTTCGATTAAAGGTGGCTTCTCGCATGGTCTCGGCCTTCTCAAGATGGAGGCGTTATGATGAAACCCGGCAAACCATTTCCAAGGTAAAATGCTTAATGGGAAATTAAAATTGCGCTAATCCATTACCTTTGTACTGATTCAATAGAGCTGGTATTTTTTCAGGCGCAGCTGGAGATGATCGTGTCTGCTAATGGGCTTTCGGATAATGTGTATGAGATTGCATCAAAAAGCTTAGCTATTTAAATTTCTCTGACATATTTCAGGTGACAAATGTTGGCTTCAGTGCGAGATAGGAAATTAAATATGTTGTCATGATTTGCAGGATCTGTATAATAAAAATATGATTTTGGGTATAGAAATTTTAGGTCATGATAAATGATGGTTTAACTTATTTTCAACAATTCATAATTGGTGTGCTTAGTTAGGATGAAAATTTCGGCGAATTAGACTTAGGATAAAGTATAAAATGCTGAAACGGAAAAAAAATGAAGTTTGATTGGATAAAAAAATAAAAATAAAAATAGGGTTGAGTTGAGTAAATTTAATTTTATATTTTAAAGTTGAAATTAATTCTCAATTCCCATAATTTAGTTTATCATAAAGTAATTGGGAAAAGAGTTTGATAAGAAATTAAGTAGTAGATTAAAATAAATATGCAAAGACAAATGAGGTAGCATTGAATAAAATATGAAATAAATTTAGTTTTGAAAGTGACATATTAAAACATTTTAATTTATATATGATTTTGAAAGGGTCAGTTTCTTGTGGACTGCAACCAAGAATACTCAGAGCAAGTCATTTTTTAAGTAAAAAAATCTTAAAACTTCTATTTAAACCAATTAAAAAATAAATAAACTCTCTCACTCATATTTTATATGTCACTATATATTTCATTTTCATTCATTGATCTGCAGATGGAAATTCCTAAGTAGTGTACAAATAGCCCAATTATTTTCTATTTCTTTTTTTCTTTTAAAAGCTAAATTTCCAGGGAACAGCAGAAATTGTGATTCCTATTGAGAAGTGATATTCTAGGAACCAACATGGGTGTTTCTTCCCTTTTCTGATTGTTCCATACAAAAGTTGCAGAAAAATGTGATTCTAAAAATACCCAAATTGGTTTTTTTCCTTTCTGATTCTTTAAACTACAAAATTTGTAAAAATAGTGATTCTTACCCAAAAGTGATTCTAGGATTGTTGTCAAAGCATGTTCAGTAGTTTAAGAAAAGTTGAAGAAATGGATTCAGATTCTAGTGAAATTGGTCCTATACCTACTGAAATAGTGATTCTAGGCTCAATAGCCTTCACAATTTTTTGGATTTCAGCAGTTTTCCCAGCAAATAAATTTCTACCAATTGGACGAACAGCAGGATCACTTCTTGGTGCAATATTAATGGTACTATTCAAAATAATGAGCCCGAAAACTGCTTATTCATCCATTGATTTATCAATTCTAGGCCTATTGTTTGGCACAATGGTTGTAAGTAATTATCTCGAAAAAGCCGGAATTTTTTATTATTTGGGAAAATTACTTTCACGGAAATGTAACAGTGCGAAAGATTTACTTTGCAGAATCTGTTTTGTGTCTGCAATTTGAAGTGCTTTTTTAACTAATCATACAAGTTGTATAATTTTGACTGAATTCGTATTGAAAATTGTAAGAAAGAGAAATCTTGATCCTTTGCCATTTTTATTAGCTTTAGTTTCCAGTGCAAATATTGGATCAGCTGCAACACCAATTGGAAATCCTCAAAATCTAGTAATTGCTGTAAAAAGTGGAATCTGTTTCGGGAAATTCGTGTTGGGACTTTTGGTTCCTACAGTTGTTGGTGTGTTTGTGAACACCGGAATTCTGCTTTGTATGAATTGGAGTTTGCTGTCTGAAGAAAGTTACGCAGAAGTTGGTATTGAATTGTCGGAAGGGGTTAGTCAGGAAACTTCTGCTTTGAATCCTTCTAGTTCGCGGGAAGAGATTAGTCTCTAGGATACAACAAAGTCCTAAACAACTAATCAGAATAATGAAAAATGACAAATAGAATTCGTTCTTTATATAAACAATGAAAATGTCATTTCAATGGACATGTCTCTTGGTACAAGTTATATTCTTTCATGAATACATATGCCCATTAACACAAGTAATATTCTTCCATGAATACATATGTTCATTGACACAAGTTATACTATTTCATGAAGAGTTGTAATTGTTTATATGCATTTCAAACTACTAACATGCAGAAGGATAACTACCATCGTAGTCACTCAACTTTGTGAAATGAGTTATTTTTGCTTTCTTAATAACTCGCTCTGCTACTCTTTCTTGCCAAAAATTCCTTCCACTTGCGTTAGAGTGTGCAGTGATATTATAGTGGTTCACCCAACTGCTCTTATCAATCGGCGCTCCTCCAATCACCCAAGTTTACTTGCAATGTCGATAAATAACGTAATTGTCATCTTATATGGCGAATCGACACTTCCAGAGTTCAGAATTATCTCTTTTTCCTGATCCCAATCTTCGGGCAGTGTCCATCTGCTCTCTCGGAGTAATAAACTCTTCTGCCTGGAACATAAGGAAAGTGTAGCAATCCCACATATAATGTACATGTTCATTTATACTAGTATCCGGATGTTTCACATAGGTCATAAATATTTCTTTTGTACCCATACTCTTTATCTACAAACATATATTAACAAGGCACATATAATCATGAATAAACGTAAATACTATATCACATGATTCACAATGCTTGTATAAATGTAAAGTTGGGTACCAACATACTATTTGTAATAAGAAAATGTATATAAATGCGAGTAAATGACCATTAATTTCATATTATTAAGATAAAAATTAAATTTTTTATCAATTATCGTTTATTTTCCATAAATAAATTTTTTTTGAAAAATTCTGAAAAACATTGCAGTTAATCGTAGACTTTACCTCGAGGTTACAAAAAAAAATTCGTCACAAAAAGACCTTGGGAAGGGCTTGCACGTGCCACTACAAGTGGCTACGCGTCAAAGACGCCCGTGTTCTTGTCACGTGCGTTGATTGTCATTTGCTAACGTTACGTGCATTGACCGTCATATGCGTTGACTGTCGTGTGATATCTCACGTTCTTGTGATTTGCCATTTGCGGTAATGTGTCCCTACCGGCGGCGGAGAGTATTCTTCACGCATCCGTCATCTTCTTCGCAGAAACCCTAAAAACTTCATTTTCTTCGAAAAACTTTTAAAAACTCATAATTTATTTCACTTAACTCCAAAAACTTATGAAACCAGTGTCATTGGAAAGATAATTTCGATATCTTTCTAACCATATATGATATGTCTATTAATTTTTGCATGTGGAAAGTGGGGTGTCTATAACTTGCAGTAGAACTTACTAGAAAATGCTTTCCAAACGTTGATGGATTTTCACACCGTACGGAATACAATCACCGTATCGAAATGTATTCTCTTTTTTACAACATTCAATATGAATGATCACCGACAATCAAAAACACGGAATGATCAACACTCGGCCTTGTGCCTTTCGTTTTTGTTTGATCTTTC
>JAYMTB010001164.1:0-11514 GCA_036897585.1 Francoa sonchifolia
TTAGTGATTTTTACCTTGTCCCGGCCGCTCGGGAAGGGCTTCCCCGAAAGCCGATTCCCGCTTGAGCCAAGTGATAGCTCCGGCGCTTGAGAAAATCATTAAAAATGGTTCGTGGCGTAAGCATTCGAAGCTTGCTCACGAGTGCAAATCTGTTCTTGAGAGGATTAATTCTTCTCAGAAATTGCCTTCTTCGCCTACGGATTCTTCGCCGGATGGTTCTCTTCCTGGTCCTCTTCATGATAGTGGTACCATTGAGTATTCACTCTTCGACTCTGAGTTTATTCTCAGTCCTTTAATCAATGGCTGCTCGTCTGGCGTTCTTAAGATCGCCGATCCGGCTTTGGATTGTATCCAGAAATTGATTGCTCATGGTTTTCTGCGTGGTGAGGCTGATCCTTCTGGTGGTGGTCCGGAGGCGAAACTTTTAGCAAAATTGATTGACTCTGTGTGTAAATGTCATGAGTTGGGTGATGATGCGGTTGAATTGTTGGTTTTGAAGACTTTGTTATCCGCAGTGACTTCAATGCCGCTGAGGATACATGGTGATTGCTTGCTGCAAATTGTGAAAACGTGTTATGATATATATTTGGGGAGTAAGAATGCGGTTAATCAGACGACTGCTAAGGCGTCGCTGGTTCAAATGTTGGTGATTGTGTTTAGGAGGATGGAGGCTGATTCATCCACTGTTCCGATTCAGCCAATTGTTGTTGCAGAATTGATGGAACCTGCTGAGAAGTCAGATGTCGATGGTACAATGACACAGTTTGTGCAGGGATTTATTACGAAGATAATGCAAGACATTGATGTGGTGTTGAACCCTGCTACACCTGGAAAGAGTTCACTAAGTGGCCATGATGGTGCCTTTGAGACTACCACGGTTGAGACTACAAACCCAGCAGATTTGTTGGACTCAACTGATAAGGATATGTTGGACGCAAAGTATTGGGAGATTAGTATGTACAAGACAGCCTTGGAGGGAAGGAAAGGGGAGTTGGCTGATGGGGAGGCTGAAAGGGATGACGATTTGGAGGTTCAGATTGGGAATAAACTGCGGAGGGATGCATTTTTAGTGTTCAGGGCACTTTGCAAGTTGTCTATGAAAACACCACCTAAGGAGGCATCTGCAGATCCACAGTTAATGAGAGGAAAGATTGTGGCTTTGGAGTTATTGAAGATTTTGCTGGAGAATGCTGGAGCTGTCTTTAGGACCAGCGATAGGTATCTACTGTCTCTTTTGTGCTGCTATTATAGTATTATTATATCTTTAGGACTAACAATAGGATTCATGGATATGTACTATATCGTCAATGTTGTATCATATATTGTCACATTGGCTCTTAGGTGTATGTTAAGTTGTTTGGAAGAAGTTCATGGTTCAGTATTAAGATTACAGAAATAGACTAGCTCTGGGGTAGGAGACTAGCAAGAGGAATGTTGGTGAAAGTAGATGTGGATGGTAGTTAAGTGAAACACTGTGATTCGGTTGAACCATGGGAACAGGGTCTTTTTTGCGAACAAAGGATGTTTTTAAAATTCTCACTGGTTTTCGTTTCCCACCTGAGAAAGGTGAATATTTAACCCATCTCTCTCTAAAATGGAAAGAAATCTTGTCCCTCCATTCATCCATTCTTTTATGAGTAAATGCTTCTGTTTTTTTTCTTAATTCCTGTGATGTATGTGTTGTTCTCTTCAAATTTCTACTATTAAGTACATCGTAATTAAATTTATGGTGCTTTGTAACAGGTTCTTAGGTGCCATTAAGCAATACTTGTGTCTCTCATTGTTGAAGAATAGTGCTTCGACTCTTATGATTGTTTTCCAGCTTTCTTGCTCCATTTTCATTAGTCTGGTGTCAAGATTTAGAGCTGGATTGAAAGCAGAAATTGGAGTATTTTTCCCCATGATTGTTCTCAGGGTTCTGGAAAATGTTGCTCAACCTAATTTTCAGCAGAAGATGATTGTGCTTCGGTTTCTTGAGAAGCTCTGTGTTGATTCACAGATCTTGGTAGACATCTTCATTAACTACGATTGCGATGTCAATTCCTCAAACATATTTGAGAGGTACGTCCATTCTAATCCTGTTGGATTTACACTTATGAAGGAATTGTAAAAAAAAACCTTGTCAATAATATCTTCCAAGTTTGTGGCAGATATCAATACTACATTCGGTTTTGCATCTTCTTAATACTTTTAGTATGACTGAGTTGGTTTGATTTTAATTGATTACATTGTATTTGCTCGTTGGTTGACCTGGTTGTTCAGAATGGTCAATGGACTTCTCAAAACTGCACAAGGTACTCCTCCTGGTACTGCCACTACGTTGCAGCCTCCTCAGGAGGCAACCATGAAACTTGAAGCTATGAAATGCTTAATAGCTATCCTGAAATCAATGGGAGATTGGATGAACAAACAGTTGCGCATTCCAGATCCTCATTCTACCAAGAAAATTGAAGCAGTTGAGAACAATATTGAAGCTGGAAATCTTCCCATGGCAAATGGGAATGGTGATGAGGCTGTTGAAGGATCAGACACTCATTCTGAAACCTCCAATGAAGCTTCTGATGTTTTGACAATTGAGCAACGCCGTGCTTACAAGCTTGAACTTCAGGTGACTAAAAATATACAACTTCAGAGGCACAAGCTGTTCTAGCTTGTAGCTATAGTTTAACTTCTAGCTATATATTTTTTTTTTATAGTTATTGCTCATATAATCTAATGTAAACTATGTGGCAGGAAGGTATATCTCTTTTTAATCGGAAACCTAAGAAAGGAATTGAATTTCTGATTAATGCAAATAAGTTGGGAAACACACCTGAGGAGATAGCGTCATTTCTGAAAAATGCGTCTGGTTTGAACAAGACTGTTATTGGTGATTATCTTGGAGAAAGAGAAGAGGTTCCACTAAAAGTTATGCATGCATACGTGGATTCCTTTGATTTTCAAGACATGGAATTTGATGAGGCTATCAGGGCATTTCTGCAAGGGTTTAGGTTGCCTGGTGAGGCACAAAAGATTGACCGGGTCATGGAAAAGTTTGCGGAGCGTTATTGCAAATGTAATACGAAAGCCTTTACTAGTGCTGACACAGCCTATGTCCTTGCTTACTCTGTGATACTGCTTAACACTGATGCTCACAACCCTATGGTGAAGAATAAGGTCTGTTTCCATTTGTTAAGCAGTAGAATGTTTGGGGTGAATTTTGATATAATTTTCTGTAATTCTCTATGCCATTAAATTATGCAGATGTCGGCTGATGATTTCATAAGAAACAATCGCGGCATAGACGATGGAAAAGATTTGCCTGAGGAGTACTTGAGATCATTATTTGAACGAATTTCAAGAAATGAGATTACGATGAAAGACAGTGATTTGGCTCACCAACAAAAGCTATCTATGAACTCAAACAAAATATCTGGCTTGGACAATATCTTGAATATTGTAATCCGCAAACGAGGGGAGGAAAAACATATGGAGACCAGTGATGATCTTATTAGGCACATGCAAGAGCAATTTAAAGAAAAAGCTCGAAAATCTGAGTAAGATTACCAGCATTTCTTTTGCTAAAAACCTGATGCCTTACCTGCTGAACCTCTAAAGTTAGTGACATTACTAATCATTCTATTTATCATGTCGATTTATGGATTATGCTATCCCAATCCCCTTTATATCGAAACTAATATTTTTCTATTAAAACATAGGCCTCAACAAATGTCACTTTTTTTTTCGTTTTTCTTGATTGCTATTCACTTGGTTTTTTTCTTTTTGTGTAATACTTGAAACATTTTTCGTATGTGGAAGAAAAATGTTTTATAGATTTTATTCTTGATATGTACTCTGCTCTATGGTAATTTGTAGGTCAGTCTATAATGCAGCAACAGATGTGGTGATTCTTAGGTTTATGATTGAGGTATGCTGGGCACCTATGTTGGCTGGCTTTAGTGTTCCACTTGACCAAAGTGATGATGAAGTAGTAATAGCTCTGTGTCTTGAAGGCTTCCGACATGCTATCCATGTTACTGCTGCTATGTCCATGAAGACTCATAGAGATGCTTTTGTGACTTCGCTGGCAAAATTTACTTCCCTTCACTCTCCTGCCGATATTAAGCAGAAGAATATAAATGCCATCAAGGTTAGTGTATTGTTACATCCATTGTAGTCTCCGTAGCTGCTGAGAATCAGGTGAAAATGGTGTTAGTTATTTATCCTATTATAGTTGTGATTATATTTACCTAAACATTTTTTTTTATTTGAATGTGTTACTTTCCCTCTATGCTTAATCTTAGGTAGGGCAATAGCCTTCTGTTCCCTTCCCACACTCCTTTTCCAATTAACTTGTTTATGGATGTAAGTTGTAAAAGTAAAGTTTTGAGTTTATGTTAGGCAGTGTCTTACAGATGTATGTTCTCATGCATTGGATATATTAGTTTTCTCATATAGAAGTGTGAAATGTGTAGTTCTAGTAGTGACTAATAGTCAAACTATAGGAAATTTACTTTTCACAGTGTGTTGCATATTCTTTAACTAAATTGAAAAATGATAGTTTTCTAATTGATCTAACATTAAACATGACATTTTCATTGTTTATAGGCACTAGTTACAATTGCAGATGAAGATGGTAATTATTTGCAAGAAGCATGGGACCATATTTTGACATGTGTGTCCCGTTATGAGCATCTTCATCTCTTGGGGGAGGGTGCACCTCCGGATGCCACGTTCTTTTCTTTTCCTCAGAATGAATCGCAAAAGTCAAGTCAATCTAAGTCAACCATCCTTCCTGTATTAAAAAAGAAGGGACCTGGAAAGCTTCAGTATGCTGTTGCTGCTGTAATGAGGGGTTCATATGACAGTCCTGGTATAGGAGGCAATGCATCTGGGGCAGTCACATCTGAACAGATGAACAATTTGGTGTCTAATTTAAACATGTTGGAACAAGTTGGTACCTCTGAAATGAGTCGAATATTCACACGGAGTCAAAAGTTAAACAGTGAGGCAATAATTGACTTTGTTAAAGCTCTCTGCAAGGTTTCTATGGAGGAATTGCGATCTCCATCTGATCCGCGGGTTTTCAGCCTTACTAAGATGGTTGAGATTGCGTAAGAATTAACCCTACCTCCTCTAGTATTCCTTTCTTAGGGATACATAACTTCTGTGTCTGCAGATAATACGTATGTATCAGCTGCTATTGCAGCTTTGTATGAATTTTACATTGTTTGTTGTGTTATAACAGGCACTACAACATGAACCGAATCAGGCTTGTGTGGTCAAGCATTTGGCATGTTCTCTCAGAATTCTTTGTAACCGTCGGATGTTCTGAAAACCTTCCTATTGCAATTTTTGCTATGGATTCCTTACGACAGTTATCAATGAAATTCTTGGAGCGAGAAGAGTTGGCTAACTACAATTTTCAAAATGAATTCATGAAGCCTTTTGTCATTGTTATGCGCAAGAGTAGTGCTGTTGAGATCAGAGAATTAATCATCAGATGTGTCTCACAAATGGTGTTATCTCGTGTAAATAATGTCAAATCAGGATGGAAGAGCATGTTTATGGTACTGAGATCTACTCAATCTCTATTATTTTCTCGTAGAAAAAAAAGAGGGGAAAGTGGGGGTATGGGTCGCGGTCATATTCTTTTATCAGATTTTTGTTAATAATCGTCATTGTTGTCTTTTTTCAGGTTTTCACAACAGCAGCTTATGATGACCACAAAAACATTGTACTCTTGGCCTTTGAAATAATTGAGAAGATTGTTCGAGACTACTTTCCCTACATAACTGAAACTGAAACCACCACTTTCACAGATTGTGTAAATTGCCTAATTGCATTCACCAGTAGTAAATTCAACAAAGAAATTAGTCTCAATGCCATTGGTTTTCTTCAATACTGTGCAACAAAACTTGCAGAAGGGGATCTTGGCTCCTCTTCAAGGAAGGACAAAGAAGCTACTGGGAAGATTTCACCGTCTTCACCTCAACCTGGAAAACTAGATGACGGAGAGATGATGGATAAGGGTGATCATCTCTACTTCTGGTTCCCTTTGTTGGCTGGTAAGGAAATTGCACGAAATTGTGGTTGTCATGATTCATAGCATTTTGGATTTGCTAAACTTTCGAACTTGGTTGTGCGGCTTAGTTCATTATAAACTCAATTTAATGTTAAGTCTTTGACCCTTCATTGTGCAGGGTTGTCAGAACTTAGCTTCGACCCTAGACCTGAAATCAGGAAGAGTGCCTTGCACGTGCTGTTTGATACGTTACGCAACCATGGTCACCTGTTCTCACTACCTTTGTGGGAACGAGTGTTTGAATCTGTTCTATTCCCAATATTTGACTATGTGCGGCATGCTATTGATCCATCTAGGGAGAACTCACCTGGACAAGGAAACGATAGTGATACTGGTGAGCTTAACCAAGATTCGTGGATGTACGAGACATGCACTTTGGCTCTCCAACTAGTTGTGGATCTTTTTGTTAAGTTTTATGACACTGTTCATCCGCTTTTGAGGAAAGTTCTGAATCTCCTGGTAAGCTTTATCCGGCGTCCTCATCAAAGCCTCGCTGGCATTGGTATTGCTGCATTCGTCCGTTTGATGAGTAATGCCGGGGATCTCTTCTCAGAGGACAAATGGCTAGAAGTTGTTTTGTCATTAAAAGAAGCAGCTAGTGCAACACTTCCTGATTTCTCTTACATTGTTGATGGAGATATTTTCGGCAGGAGCAAGGACCATTCTGAAACTAGCCAAAATAATGAAGAGTCTACAGGGTCTGACAAGCCTGATGGTTCAGGGAGCCCGAGGTTGCAGCACCTTTATGTTTCTATATCTGATGCCAAGTGTCGAGCTGCTGTACAACTTTTATTAATTCAGGTATGTTATAGTTTATATAGCTACACATTTATAGGACATTCATTATTTTTAAAGATAACAATATCGCAAGCTTAAACACTGTGAAGTATGCCTATGTTTGCATTTCTTTAAGTGAAACCGTGAGTTCTTGGATACACGAAATGGAGGAAATCATGTTGCTTTCCCCTGCCACCCAACTTCCAGCAAGAACATAACGAAAAACAAACATATCTGAGATCTTTATATGAAATCGGAAGAATTCTATTTATGCTTTTGTGCACAAATTTATTTTACCGTCTCTGTTTCATAAACATCTAAAGTTATCTATCTCTTATTAAATTTGGCAGGCAATAATGGAGATCTACAGCATGTATCGGCCTCACCTTTCAGCAAAGAACACCTTAGTCCTTTTTGACGCTTTGCATGATGTGGCAGCTCATGCCCACAAGATCAACAGCAATATGACGCTACGCTCGAAGCTTCAAGAGTTTGGCTCCATGACCCAAATGCAGGACCCTCCACTATTACGCCTTGAGAACGAGTCTTATCAAATTAGCCTTACATTATTGCAGAATCTTATACTGGATCGGCCTCTTACTTATAACGATGCTGAAGTGGAGTCCTGCTTTGTTGACCTATGCAGCGAAGTCTTTCAGTTATACATTGAGACTGCTGGCTCCGGACAAATACCCGAAACATCTCTCAATGGACAGTCTCATTGGCTAATTCCTTTAGGTTCTGGGAAACGGAGAGAATTAGCCACACGGGCACCCCTTATCGTGGCAACTCTCCAGGCTATATGTAGTCTTGAGGAAACTTCATTTGAGAAGAATTTAGCTCGTTTTTTCCCACTTCTTTCAAGCTTGATAAGTTGCGAACACGGTTCAAGCGAGGTTCAAGTAGCTCTCAGTGAAATGCTCAGTTCATCAGTGGGTCCTCTTTTGCTTCGGTCGTGTTGATCTAGCATGTTGGATGTATGATGTTCTGATCCAGGTCTGTAGCCTTTCTCTCATTTGCTTCATAATAATTGTTTCGGGAATATAGTTTGATAGTGTTTGAAGAGTTAGTGAAGTGCTTTTGAATCTTACGTTACGTAGGTTATTCAGAAGCATAGTATTATTCGAAATTCATAGCTTTTACCAGTATTTTTTGGTGTTGTATGTTAGTCTCTCCATGAACGAGTTTCGGAACAATAATTTCCTGTAAAAATTGCTTATCAATATATGGTAGATGCCTTCTTTTGTATTTAGTGATTTTTCAAGGGATTTGCATAACTTGAGGAAATATGGAGTTATCCATATCATTGAATGTGCCATGACTCAATACCCAACTTCATATGTAATGACTCGTGTCGTTGAGCCCCTATTGTCCCTAGAGGTGACTCCCATCCTAACTCTCACTCCCTACAATCATCATTTTGCTCCCACATTTCAACCTAACTAACCTTGTTCTACAATTGACTTACACAACTTGTTGAAATCGAGTTTTAGCCTCCGGTATATCAAAATATTTAAACTCAAAACTGTTTAGAGGTAGAAAAGCCCAATTTTATACTAACCCAACAATTTTTTCGCGTCAATGATGTAGAATGAGGTTATAATGAACCGAGTCCAAACAACTTCCATTTTTTACCTATTCAACCGATCTCCTGCTGTCTCGTAATTACACATCAATCTCTTATTTATCGTAGCAGAATACTAGATCTAATAAATCATAACTAAATGACCCCGAATTTTCTCGCATATAATAGGGACCATTTCAAACTCAAAAGGGTTTGAAAACATGTCCATATCTTAGCTAGCAACATTACAAACAATGCTACTAGAAATTAATATTCTGTTAATCAAAGTTTATAGAAAGAATCAAAGGATTAATACAAGAAGACAAAAATGAAACTAAGCATAGAATTGACATTATTTCATCACTAAATCCAAAATGTTTTGCTATCAATCACATGTCAATCCTTATTTTGGTCGGCTATTTATCTTAAAATATTCATTAAATCCTCAATTATGATTAATTAATTACCAAGAAAGACAAAGAAAGAGGCCCAATAGTCTCTAAGTTTTCTTCACCCCAAGTTTTGGTCCCAAAAAAGCAGCTTATGAGAAACCTTGAACATGCAAGACTATTGTGCTAGATTCCATTTTGCTTTAGTCTTTTTATTGTTTATTCTGACAAAACAACTAATGGGTTTCATTAAGATAAGTATGAACACTATTAAATTATATCGTATTCTCTATTACATGATGCTAAATTATAAGTTAAGCGATGAACATCGTGTTTAAGTTTCCCGAGATTTAATATTAAAAGGTTGGAATGATAGTAGATTTGAATACAAGTGTACCGATCCAAATCTCTCACTGTGGTATGACCTATAGCCGGATTAAGGAAGGGATAGGGAGAAATGGGACAGTTTCTGTGAGCATTCTCCAATGGTAGCAATACCTTGAGGCTCCATTAATTCAGACATTTAAATATAGGTATCTCTCTGAGTACAAATATAAATTCCCCTCTCGTGTTCATCTGACAAATTCATCAACACCCATAAGCTTCGGTTCCTCATTCAACAGACACACACACTCCCATTTACCCTTTGCTATCATAAACCAGGATTTCCTTCATATCTTTGAATTTACCAGTTTTTTACTTTTTAAATTCGAGCACAATTCTCGTAAACCTGTCACGTAAGTGTGAGAGTTGTGCGTGATCTATAAAATTGGATCTTCAATCCGAATAACTTTAACTAAAAACTTATGAAATAATGAAAACTAATGACTGAGTCTCAATAGATTGCGTAATATAGCTAAAGCAAGGGATAGGGGCGTGGTGGTGACAATACGAGTAAGTCATCCTGATTCTAAGGAAATTCCAAACCGAAAACTCAATCAGACAACATTTAGTGTGACACCGCCCGGAAAAGGAATATTCCGGTTATCCGTTTGATATATCCAATCGGAAACCCTAAAAAACCATGGCTGTATCTTGCATGCTTACGTGAAAACAGTCGTAATCCAACGGTGTATGACGTCCCATTGTAACGAATGTAGGGTTTGACTGGTCCAGATCTCATGTGGAAATTATGGAAGTATTAGGTTATTTCCAGTTATAAGGGAATCTTGTCTCATAGCTCATACCCATTTTGGTTTTGGTAATACCATCTAATTCATTTTATGAGATAATGTCTATTTTGAGTTCGATCTCTAACATATTGAGACAGATTGTGAGAGTTGGTTAATAATCGAGAAATTGTGTCGAATTCAAATGTAAACATTCCCACCTTTAAGACCAATCCAATGAGAATGAATCTCAAGTTTCATAGGAAATTGAATTGAAACCAAAATGAAAGAAAAACAGTGAAATACATGAGCGGACACAGTAAAATAAATGCTGGCTATACTCCAAAATCGAGATCCAGAGAGATCGAGAAGGAGAAATTTATGGGATGAAGAGTCGGCATTAAGACAGGCACTGACAACAATCAGAGCCAGAAAAATGGAGGGACAGATGGGGCCATTCCAATTTCCGATGAGGTAATTTCAGCATTTCCCAGCTTCAGTTACTCCAGACATATTTGCATACACCGTCGTGGCATGGCATGGCGTGTGTATGTTGAACTTATTCGCGAAAGTCCAAATTTTTTTTCGACTTGAAGCATGGACCAAACCTAACCTTCAAACTCCGTAGATTTAATTCGAGAATCAGTCTCCTGTCACTTGAGAACAAGGAGGAGTAGCAAAAAGAGTGAACTTTTAGCAACTAAATGGGAGTGTCTAGATAGTCTTATGCAGCCTTTTTTTTTAATCCTTTTCCAATGAGAAAAGCAAGAGAGACAGAGAGAGAGAGAACATGGGTGTTGGGCCATGAGAGAGAAAAAGTGATGGCCCACACCACCACCACCGCCCATGCCATGCGCACGCTGGCTCACCAAAACCAAACCCAGCTTCCATCCATTCCCTTAACCTAACCCTAATCCCTCTCTCACTCCTCTTCAACCCTCAACCAACCCCTTATCAATTCATTCAACAAAATTCCCAAACAAAAATTTCCCCATTTCATCTCCAAATTCCCTCTCCCTTTCATGCTCACCTCCAATTAGGGTTCCAAAAAGAAATTCACTATGAATCTCCCTCCTCCATTTCTCCCAAAAAATATTCATCTTCATTCACCTCATCAGTTTCATCAAACTTCTCCGACCCATCAAAAACCCCAAAAACTCGAAACCAACACCAACACCAACACCGCCATGTTCGATTCAAGAGAATTTCACGAAACGAGCAGTGGGGAAGGGGAACCAACAAGAAGATCGAGAGGAAGGCCATCAGGATCAAAGAACAAACCGAAACCACCGATCATAATAACACGCGAGAGCGCTAACGCCCTCCGATCGCATGTAATGGAAATCGCAAACGGATGTGATATAATGGAAAGTGTTTCCGCCTTTGCGCAGCGGCGACAGCGCGGCGTTTGTATATTAAACGGAAACGGAACTGTTACTAACGTTACTTTGAAACAACCCGAATCGCCTAACGCTGCTATAACGTTACAAGGCCGGTTTGAAATTCTATCACTTTCCGGATCTTTTTTACCTCCACCGGCGCCACCGGCGGCGTCTGGGTTGACAATTTATTTAGCAAGTGGGCAAGGGCAGGTGGTGGGAGGGAGTGTGG
>JAYMTB010001165.1:0-11514 GCA_036897585.1 Francoa sonchifolia
ATCAATGTGTTACATCTATTAATTCTTTTGAACAACTATGTGTCTTTTTGTCTCCCATCCCACACCGGAAAAATTCGGATTTACAAGTTTTTTTTGTTTATATTTATGTTAGATTTAATTTCAACATTAGGGTTTTGACCATACCAAATTTTTTAAAAATTTGGCCTGCATATGTTAGGTATGTTTTAAAATAATTTAAAATTTTCTACGACAATCTGACACTTAATTGATGGGAAAACTCATTTTATTGAATTTTACATACTTTTTTGTACAAATTTCTAATATATGATTATGATATTATCATAAATGTGGAGTTTGATTATTTGTCCAATTATGATATTATCATAAATATGGAGTTTGATTATTTGTCTTGTATGAATTATGATACTCCGACTAATATTCACAGGGATCAGGAGGCTCTGATCAGGAGCCTCCTGTGAATGTCTCGCTGTCTAAACAGCAAGCAGGGGGCAGCATCTGCTTGCGAACTCTCACTGAATCAAGTAAATTTGTGTGTTTTTATTTTTTTCGCTTGATTCATCTCCTGACATATATCATTGGAAATGATATGGATATTCTATGGTTCTGATTAATTTTATTAAAAAAACTTAGAATATACCCAACACGTCAAGCAAATTTTCTCGAAACTTTTTTATTAATATTTTTATGTAAAAACAAGATTATGTGGTGTTTTTAGTAGGTTAAATAGAAGTTAAGGACAAAAATAAAACTCCAAAAGCACATTTGTTCATTCTATAACATATATATATATATATATGAACTTTCCTACATCTTTCCATTATACTCCTTAAATTATCATATATTATAATACCAATTAATAGTCAAATATTTTATTTAAATTCAAGTAATTTTATTACTATGCACACACCAGATGTCATGTGATAATACCAGACTACTATTATGTGTTCCGTAATTCTGATTTTACAGAGAATTTAATGCGTAGTTAAGATTTTTTTTTTTTATGAAACCTATGTAACAAAAAAACCGCAAACAAAAAAACCAATAATAATAATAAAAAATTGGATTCACTAAGCCGGCCAAGATAAACCTATCTCAGCAAATTAAGACTTTTCTAAACCTAAAACAAATCCTAATTCTATAAAAAATAAAAATAAAAGACTATATCTCTCATTTTCACTCCTAAAAAAAAAACCCTAATTTTTCTCGATGGAATTAAGCCAAGAAGATTCAAAATCTTCGAGTGAAGAAGAGGATCGATTAGAACAACAACACGATGACACAGACACGAATAGATTGTACAAGTGTGTATTTTGCAAAAGAGGGTTTACAACAGCACAGGCATTAGGTGGACACATGAATATTCATAGGAAAGATAGGGCAAAAACAAGACATATTTCAGTGACTAAAAAAAGGGAAATATATTCGAGTATTGGATCGAAATCTGAGGTGAATATTGTGGATTATTTTACGATGGAAAGAGCCTGTAATTTGGAGCGAAGAGATCGATTTGGCGAGGAATGGAGATTGGGTTTGAGTTTGCATATTGGTCCATCTAGGGTTCATGATGATGGTGATGATAAAGGGAAAAGAGATGAATTGGATTTGGAGCTTAGACTTGGTCAGTATGATCCATAATTATTTATAAATATATATCTATATGTATGTTTTATATATCTATATATATGGAAGATTTTGAATTAGGGTTTTTTTAGATTTGACTTTATTTTAAGTAATTTATGCAACTTTTTCCTCAATTTTAAGGTTTCTTTGTTTTTTTTTGATAATTTACTTTGATTTTATCATTTGGGTTTGATAAATTTTAGCTAGAAATTATGATCTATGAATCTAACATTATCTCACACTATGAACTTAGTACTAACGGAACGGAGTATATGTTGTTCGAATTTTTCTCCGATTTTTTACGCATTATATTTTGGTGTGACAATAAATTATTCCGACTTTCGTGTTAGAACGAGTGTTGATAGAAAGTGAATCAGATTTTTTATAAAAAGTCTTGTTAGAGTACGATTTTCAATTTTATTTTTGCTAACAGGATTATAGCAAAGGCACCAGTTGTCTAGTGGTAGAATAGTACCCTGCCATGGTACAGACCCGGGTTCGATTCCCATCTGGTGCATAAATTTTGGATTGCATTTTGCTGCAGCCACGAAAACTCGAGTAATGTTTTTCCATACATTTTGGCTTTTTGATTGCGTATAGATCATAAGGAAAGTATCGGGAATTTTCATATTGTAATAAGGCAGACATTAAAATCGACAATCCATGACATGAATCAAAACCAGTTCTGATATAACACGATATCTTTACACAAACATACTTCACTATCTTACAAAGACCGAGTAGCATTGATTACAGTAACATAGTCAAAAGCGCATAGTCGCAGTTCTACCATAAAGCTAGCAGTGGCAACAAGGGTATCATATGTCGATTACCTAGTAAGGTAGTATATGATTAGGAAAACAACCATGAAAGATGCTACGAGTGTAAGCATTTGCCTGCTTGACTTGGTCTCGAAAACCTTAATGAAAAAAGCTCATCGTAAGTGGGAGGAGTTTCACACTAATGACACAAGAACATGTTTCATACAATAATTACATACCATTTTAAACCGATCCATAGTTCCTGACAGGATGCCCCTTGATGAATCCATATCATTGCCCTGAATGCAAATTAACCCATATAACGTTAAAAACAATAATGTGAACAACACAGAAGAATAGGGTTCTTAATGTAGCAGCAGACGTACCATTCGATCAAGCATGTGGTTATGACTCTCAACCTCCTCATGTATATCCCCTGAGAGCTGTTTACATGAAATTTGTTGGGTTATATTCAAGCTTAACCTAAAATCCCATATAGCAAAAAATGAAAAAAAAAAAATTGGGAATCAAAAGCAACAAACAGGAACTGATAATACCACTTTCCTGCCTTTTAAAACAAAATGTTTTTGGAATCAAATTCAAGATAGTTTCTGAAATGCATTCCCAAATGAAGGTGCATGTCATCTTTCAGTCCTTAAGGACTTAAAAAATTGCTCCAATGTTATTGATGAGAAGATAAGTTCAGCCCAAAGTTAATGAAGACCCAAATTTTGTCCCATTCACAATAGTTAGCAGAGGATCATCAACTTATAAAAAGAATACAATTGCACTGACAGAGGTCTGTTTAGCCAGCCTTGATAAAACTTACTCTCTTCAGCAGAATGACTCTATCTTGCAACCCATTCAATGCCGAGTCATTGTCATGCTCATTAATTTCATGGGAGGAATAGGAAGATGAAGCTCTGATGCCACCCTCCTCAATGCCATCAAAAAGAGCTGCTTTGTTGTTACGGTGGTCCCTGCATAGGAAGATACTTTCCCTTCAGATTAAGACTTTAATGCCAACCTCTTCAATTCCATCTTGAAGACGAGATAACATATCATAAACACTATATATTCCTTAATATGAAAACTGAAGAGAGATAAGCAGAAACCAAGAAACTATGAGCAGCGCTATTTTCTACTCTCCAAGTAAATAGGATTGGACAAGCACATCTGAGACATTTTTAGCTAATTCCTTTGTCAGAACTGGATTTGAGTATGCATCTGAACAGTTATGGATGGATGTTATGCATTTTCAAGCTGTCCAATAAAAGTATAAGTACTAGCATGACTGACTGAACTTGCAAACCCGTTACCATTCAAGAAACAAACATTTAAGTAAAATTGAAGAGTTGGAATATTTCAGATAACATCTAAAAACTCAAACAGAATTCAACCATTTGAGTTGATTATAGGATACAAGGCATGAAAATTGAATGATGTATACATTCGGATGCCCATGAGAAACACAAGATTAAATAGAATTATGATCAATAACCATAATAACAACAGCAATTGGTCTCACACAAGATTCGATTTCCAAATGTTAGCGAATGACAAATTTACTTCTGTTCCAAAAATTATAAGTTCTAATAACTCACACAGTCAGTAAATACAAAGCAAACAGCTCTAAGAACATTATCATAATGAATAGAATTACAGCAATTGAGAGGATTAACTTTACTGAAATCCAATAAAACTCATAAAGCCTCAATTTCCATCAGCAAAACACTCCACTCAAACACAAACATCTCGCCAACTAATTACCAGTTCACCACCTTTAATCACAACTCAGATCTAAGTCTATCATATATACATAAAACTGTAGGTGCCAATATATCTACTAATCATCACATAACCAGAGCTAGCATAGATAAAATAAAGCCAAATAACAAAATCACGATTCAACAAACCTTCTAACATTCATCGCTTACAAAATTCCTTCCTCCCGCTCCTCCAACCAGTAATCTCAGCTCACAAACTTCCAATTCCTAAATTACACAAACAAAAAACCGAAATAACACAAAGTCTCATAAAAAAATCGGATCTAAAATTCCTCGCCCAAACCAAACTACAACAATTACAAAACAGAAAATCGTTTCACATCGGAAAATCAAATCAGATCTGGAGAAAGAAAAAAAGAAAAATCGGAAATGAAGCGATGCGTACCTTACGAGAAAAGCTGAAATTCGCTGCTGTAAAAGAAAAACTGCTGCGGAAGATGAAGCACGGACTTATATCTCTCGCAATTGCGTCCAACTGTAAGGGAACTCGGGTGGGGCCCGTTTACAGCGTAAAAGAGGTTCGGGTTATGATCCGTAATCCCGCCCAATTTTGACAACCCGAATTTTAACGGGCGAATAACTTCTGTAATCCTAGGGGTAATTACACTTTGCCCCAAAAAGTCCGCTAATTTACAAAAGTTCTTAAATGTAACAATTATGTATACATTTATTTCTCAATGCTTTCCAAAAAAATTTAAATGTATAAATCTTTCATTTTATTATTAAAATTTTAATTCTAGTCGCACAATTTCTTAATCAAAATTTAAAATAGATAGAATCAATTAAGTCGATTAAAATTAGTATTATCACGAAAAATAATAGACTTCTATAAAACTTAAAAATTAGGGTGAAGTGTCACTACGGTGTTTAAATTTTTTACTAAATTATAATTTAATTCTTAAAGTACTTAAAATCTCAAAATAGTCCATGAACAATTACTGAATATTCACATATGTGTCTCCGTACATTATCGTCAAATTTCACCATTAAAAATTGACCTGACTAACAGGATGACAAAACTTTTGACATGTGACAAAAATAATGGGACCCATTTACCATCATAAACCCTAACTTGTTTAAAGCAACCATTTGCAGGAATTGAGTTCTGCAAATGAAGAACAACAAAGATTAAAAATGGGGCATAAATTTTTTTTCCCTTGTGAAAACCTACCTTCTAATAAAAATTTTAGATATAAAATTCAATTTGTGCAAATGGTTGCTCTATAGTTTACAAATTTATTGAAATTTGAATGTAAAAGGGTATATAAAAAATTGGTTTTTGATAGGACCAATTTTTTCTTTTGTTTTATGTTCTTTATTTCCTACTCAATTTCAAATGAGTTATTTTATATTTTGTAATTGAATTGAGTTATGTTTTAATATTCATTGTTCTTTATTTTCAAAACTCAATTTCTATAAATGGGTTATTTTAAATGAATTAGAATTAATAGTGGTAAATGAATCTTATTATTTTTGCCACATAATGATTGTAATAGATGAATGCACTGATGTGAGTATTCAATAATTATTTATTAACTATTTTAAAAACTGAATTGAGATTTGATAAATAGTTTAATCATCATAATACTTTACCCAAAAAAGTTTTAAGAGAAATAAGTATAAAAATATAGTAGTACGTGGTTTTTTGTAAATTTAGGTAAACATAGAGGTCAAATTGTGATAAACCCTTAGGCGGAGAAAAGAGAATACTAAACTTTCTTGTTAGGGTTTGGCGCCAACGATCAGCCTTCCAATATTCATCGCGAATTCATGGATTCCTTGAAGATTGATGATGAGGTTGCGTTTGTAGCTTCATCTGATGTGGAGATATTCCTGTGTGATCGGTTGCTTGATTCGACGCAGCCGATTGCGGAGCGATTTAGGGCTTTGTTCTCTCTTCGTAACCTTAAAGGTTCTGGCCCTCGCGACGCCCTCATCAAAGGTTTGTTTTCCTCTTATGCTACTTTTCAGTGCTGTGCGTCGCTTTCTTTGATTGTTGAATGCGATTTAATTGAGTTCATAAAGCACATATTATGCTGATTATTTGTTTATAGGTAGGAAATTGCTTCATTGAGCTAGAAAATTGCTTCAGGAATCATTAATAGCACTTCTTAGATGCTAACAAGATTGATTGTTGCTCCATTTGTCTAGGATTCCAAGTTCTTTCTGTTGAACTTCAGAAAATTAAGATTGTTGGATGTGATTTAATTGAGTCTTAATGCACATATTCTGTTGATTATTTGTTTGAAAGAAGGAAATTGCTTGATTGAGGTAGAAAATTGCTTCAGGAATCAGTAATAGTACTTTTCAGATGCTAATAAGATTGATTGTTACTCTAAGTTGTTTTAGTTGAACTTTAGGAAATTGAGATATTCTGATTAATACAAGACAATTACAGACTGATAGTTTGTGTTATCTCCAATTGTTTGCTATCTTGTGGATTATATATATATCATATGTTTGCTGCAAATCTTTATTTTTTATTTATTCGTTGCTGGCAGCAACAAGGGATTCTTCGAACTTGCTAGCACATGAGGCTGCATTTGCGTTGGGTCAAATGCAAGATGTTGATGCCATCCCTGCTTTGGAGGCGGTTCTTACTGATTTTTCTTTGCATCCCATTGTTCGCCATGAGGTGAATTTACATAAATCCTTTGTTTGCACATTTCCTTACATTCGGTTGAAATCATTTTCGCCTATCCCTAATGGGTCTTTGCCACATCAAACTTGAGATGGCCTCCAATTTTATCTTTATTATGTAATTGGTGCAGGCTGCAGAAGCTTTGGGTGCAATAGGCTTAGAGAGTAATATTCCTCTTTTGAGTAATAGTTTGTCTCTAGATCCAGCCCAGGAGGTTCGAGAAACTTGTGAATTGGCACTTAAGAGAATCGAGGGATTGAAGAATTCAGCTTCTGAAAATGGATTATCCACAACGGAGAAATCACCTTTCATGTCAGTTGACCCGGCTGGACCATCTTCATCGTGCTCTTCTGTAGCCCAGTTGAGGTTTGTGTGGTTATTAGAATGTTACAAACAAACTCTTACCACTTTGTACTTGGTTGGATTGTTGATTGATGCTTTTCGAATTTGAAGGGATGTTCTTCTGGATGAAGAAAAAGGGATGTATGAGCGGTATGAGGCTCTTTTTGCACTCCGAAACCATGGTGGAGATGAAGCTGTCACCGCTATAATTGATTCTTTACTTTCTAAAAGTGCTCTGCTGAAGCATGAGGTTTGTCATCTACACTCTTATTCTAATAACTTTACACATAGTTTAACTTCATTTAGATGCGGGTACTTCAAAACATAAGTTTGACATTGATATTATGATTGTGTCAGTTACTATACAGGCTTATAATTTGTTCATTTGAATTTCTTTCCTTTACCATTTTTTGTTTCTACTTCAATATTTGGAATGTGCTTTCATCCCTCTCTGAATTTTCTGTTCCCGCAAGCTGTTTTTTTTTCCTGCATGCTGAGGTTTGTTGTACAGGTGGCTTATGTTTTGGGCCAATTGCAAAATAAAGCTGCTTCAGCAACACTTTCGAGTATTCTCAGGGACGTGAACGAGCACCCAATGGTTAGACATGAAGCTGCTGAAGCTCTCGGTTCCATTGCAGGTATGTCCAGATGATACATGAACTGTGCAGAAAATATTTCCCTGATACTCAAAATTTTGGTAAAAAGAAAATATTCAGAAATATACCAGCTTTTGTAGCTAAGATCACTAGTACTATAATTGATAACATTACATATTTGTTACTATCTTGGATCATTACCTAATCTTGTTGCACAAAGCATATATAGTTCTTCTGTGTATTCCGAATGTGGAACTTCAGGAATTATTTCACGGATACGTAACCAGTTATTGGCTGTAACTCATATTGCTAAGTTCTTTTTACACTTGGATTATAATCCTTTTGCGATGTTGGGTGTCCTTCCAGATGACCATTGTATATCACTTCTTGAAACATTTGCACGCGATCACGAGCCCCTTGTCTCACAGAGCTGCGAAGTTGCTCTGAGTATGCTAGAATTTGAAAGATCAGGCAAAGCATTCGAGGTTCACTTACTCAAACCCCATATTTCATTATAATCAGACATATTTCTATAAAATGACTACAACTACTACATTTTTTCTCGCAGTATCTCTTCATGCAAGCTCCTTTGCAGTCCACCAGCTCGTGAAATACCAATCAATGAATTTCGATTGTTTCCCATATCAAATGTTGCTTGAAGATCCCTACCAGGGTTAATTCTGTTTTTTTATTCTTCCTTCCATTTATCACTATGATGATGATAAATGATTGACATTGAGATTTTTTTCGGTTAAATACGTGTAACATTAAGCAAAATCAGTATAGCTTTTTATACTTCTAACTTAATCTATAGTTTGTCCATGAAGTTCAAATTTCTCGAGATTAAAGACAATTTAACATAATGTGTGTAAGCTACTATTCGACATCACTCGAATTATTCATAAAATTTGCTAATAAAACAAAGAAAAAAATATTATTTTTTTTACAAATAATTCTGCAATATAATTAAATATAAACTTAAAAATCAAAATCACAAGGTTTGAGGATTATTTGTAGCAACAAAAATCATGTATTAATTCAAAATTTGTGATGAATTCAATTAATGATTAATTAATCCTCAAATATTAAATAAACCCACTGACTGAAAAGTTTCATCAGAATCTTGAACTGCCCATTGCCAATAATTTGTCTGCATGTTGTCAATAGAAGCCATTGAAGCTGATGAAGAATCTGCTGCTCCTTCAAACCTAGAAAATGAAATATTTTCATCTTGAATTTTAACTTGATTTCCATAATAATTTTCTTGAAAATTTGGATTCAATTGTGGCACCATGTTTGGAATTTGGTGAAAGTGATTATTGGAAGGAAATTTTCCATTAGGGTTTGTAGTAATGGAATTGTTTACAAAGTTTTTAGCTGCTTCTAATTCCTTTAGAGAAGCCAGTTGAGATTGTAAGGTGACAACCTGCAAATTCAAAGTCAAACTGTTAATGATTAATAAGAATATCTTTTGAATGTATCATCTGGATATCACATATATCACTGATCTAGTCTCTAGTCTCTAGCGACAAATGACTCACTAAACTGGACCACATAATAATAATTGAGTTCATGCTCTGATACCATTTTATAATGACTAGGGATCCCAATCCACTATGTTAGGGATCAGTGTCTCAAAATGCTCAAACCTAATCAGATTCAATCAATTCTCACTTAATCTATTGAAACCGGAGTTTTAACCCTAATGTCTTAAAACGCCCCAATATGATCGAATTGTTACAATAGCAGAAGCAAATACTCTTTTTTCTCTTTTTTATATCAAATAACCAATGTCTAGATTAATATAATACATAGATACTGAAATCACCTGTTGTTGAAGAGCGAAAATATGAGAAACACAACCATAAATAGGATCTTGAACCCTAGCTTGAGCCTCATAAGCAATGGTAATAGCAGCTTCAAATCTATCGCTCATAGGAAGATGAGCAAGAAGTTTAGACACATTACTTGCACCAAATACCTTATGAATTGCTGCGAAATGTGTAACTCCTTCATCATGACAAAAATATGGTGCAAATACACATCCTCTCACACATTTTCTTCTTAAAAATTTACATGCTCCACAAGGAGAACCTAAATGTGACATTTTTATGTTCAAAACAATTAGGGTTCTTATAATTTTTTTTTTTTTTTTTGTGGGGTTTGATTTTTGAGGGTTGTTATTGTGTTATTATATAGGTTCATAAATACTCATGTGGAAAATTCAATAATGATTATTTAATTATGTTATGTTCCTTTAATGGGATACATTTTTTGTTATTTTATTGCATTTTTTTTAGTAAATTTTTCGTTCTTCATCTTTGTTTTGGCATCTTGATACGACAAAAATAGAAACAGAAAGCAAACCCATTTCTTTTTGCTCGATGATTTGATGTATTATAGATTTTTTTTTTTATCTATCATTAGGAATATAAGAAAAATATTCTAATTATGAGATCGGTCATTCTGAAATCAGTTATATAACCAATTTTTTCCTATAATATTTATAGAAAAATTAGTCATATATAATTTTGATTAATTAGAACTAATCAAAATGAGATGGATTAGTCTTACCCAAAAAAGACAAAAGAAAAAGAAACAAACTCCAAAAAATGAATGAAACAAAAGATAGTGACACTAGACAAATGAAAAGAGATGTGATGGGGGGTATTGAATTTCATTTTTTTTTTTTATATTCTATTTTATTTAATTATTTGAGAGACATGGGTTGTCGACCAACAAAATTATTTTTTATTATTATCATAATAGTTTTATTAATGAATTAATTTTAATTATAAACATTAATCACTTTCAATATCACTATCTTTTGTCACACTTTGCCCCCACTTCATTAACCCTAATAATAATAATAATAATAAAACCCTAACTTAATTTTCAAAAGACGAAAATTACATTTCAAATTTTTTCCCCGTTATCATAGCTCTATCTATTTTTAACACTTCATCGTCACCAATCAAATATTACTTACAAAACATTGATTAAGATTATATCATTAACGAAAAAAAATGTAATAATAATTCTTACAATACATTATTTTTTGGATTTTCAATTTTTTTTTTTCACAAAAAATGTAAAATAAAATATTAGTGAATGATGTCGACATCCTTATAATCCATCCATGTGGTTGGCTTAAAAAAGGATTCATATAATAAAACAAAAACTCTTATCATTCATTCCAATCAACAATCCAAATTATATATTAAAATAAAAATATTTCTTCTTATAATAACTAATCAAAATAGCTTTCATATGACTAATAAAATTTCTATATGAAATTACAATTCGAACAATTTACTCTGTCAGCACTTGAAATATATCTGTCTCTAAATATTTTTGTGTAAAATTTTTTATTATTTTTTTTGAATATCACAAGTATTTATTTATTTTTGTAATTATAATTTTATTTCAATTTCTTATAGTAAGAAAATTGGAATGAAAATCAAGTTTCAATCATATATCTCACTGGCAGGCATTATCGAAAAAATTAACATTCAATCATCATAATTTTGATTGCCACTTAAAAAAATTATATCATGTGTACTTGTTTGCCACTTAATTTTGATTTTTGAGACCATTTGTCATTTTCAATTAATGTATTATTATTAAATTCTCTTTTTTTTTTATTAAATAATAATTTGTAATTGTTGATAAAAGCTACTCAATCAAATCCCTCATTATAAGATTTCAAAATTCAAATATCTATAAATATGTTCGAAAATCAGAATAATTCGTATAATTTATTAATATTAAATTATAATTTTTAT
>JAYMTB010001166.1:0-11502 GCA_036897585.1 Francoa sonchifolia
CACGCAGCAGTACAGAGGGCTCAAGAGGCAAAGGTCTTCTCTGAATGCCAAAATGCTTCACTCTTGGAGTTTCCTGAAGAATCATCTGATTGAGATGAAACATAATGTTAAAGAAACAAATGGTCAGTAGTGCTTTGAGAAGCCATATACTCAACATGAACCAAAAACATGTTAGTACCTCTAGCCCAGAAGTTTTAGACTCCGCATCTCAACTCTAGTTACAACTTGATATGACATAAAGTTTGGAATTGTATTTTTTTCTTTTACCAAACCACAATACTTACAGCTTAAGGCTAGTTAGGCATTGTTGTAGGTTTTTAAAAAAGCTGCTTAAAAATGTTGTTGATTTTAGAAATAATGTGTGTTTGGTAAATTATTGGTTAAAATGCTTAAATTGTGTAAAATTACCAATTTAGATATGATAAAATATTGTTGGGAAGATAAATGAGTTTTAATTGATTGTAATAAATAATAAAGTTAAAGGCAGTTATGACATTACACGAAAAAAAGCTGCAACAGCTTTTGAAAGCATAAAAAAAAAAAAACAGAAGCAACCCACTAACTTGGGCTGCTTTTGTTTTTACCAAACTCTAGTTCTGCTTTTTTTTGAAAAAAAAAAAAAAGCAATCCCAAACCCACCCTTAGTTGGTTTTGAGGTTTTGTATTAGTAGTAGGCCTAGTTACTGGTATTCGACAAGTTGAAGAATTGAATGCAGATGCATTGTTAGTTGTTTTGGGGTCCTACAGGTCAACATGATTTCATCCGAGATGTCACTCACTTGACTTACCCAAAAAAAAAAATGATAATGACACCAATTTCAATCAAAATGATTCACTCTCAGTTTGTTATGTACCATATTGAACTTGCCTTTTCTTTCGCAAGCACCAGGGACGAAGCATCAGGTGGAACTGAAGGCCAAACTGCTGGTTTCGGCCAAGGTAGCATGCTGAGTGAAGCACTGCTCCAGAGAAAAAGGCAGACACAAATCAAACAGTAAAACATAAAAAAATATATATAATGCTAAGGTGAGAGCAGCATTTTTGTATTATAGAAAACTACGTAAATTTAACAAGAGAGTAAGCTTATAGAGCAATAGAAACAATGAATAATATAAAACAAAGAACTTCAAGTGGATACGATATTTAAAAATTGACTCGTACCTGTTGCCAGGACTTCTTTCTATATCCGTCCCATATCCAATTAAATATGCAAGCCTCATGAACTGCCATAATCATAAACATATTTCACTAGGCATCTTTTTCTTTCTTTCTAAAGTAATACCAATTTCTTAGTATTTTATCCACAAACCATAAAAATTGGACTGAAATCATAGACACATTAAGGCAAATGTTAGCATGTAAAAATAAAGAATACTCATATATGACCTTAATTCCCTTTTTCCAACTCTGCTCACAGTCCAAAAACTAAGGACCCAAACCAAGTACAGAATTGGACGTGTTATAAACCAACCTCTTAAACTATCCACATGCATTATCATTCTTATTCACAAAACAACGAAGAAAAGTTACCTTAATTCTGCACAGCGAATAAAGATCTCCCTGAAGGCGATAGAACTCCTTTTCTACATCAGGATCCACAAGTTCATCATTGTAATGAGAAGCAGTTGCCTTGACTATAGCCATGCACGCAGTTATTACCCACACTTCACGCATACAAAATGGTAGGATATTCTGAGAACTCCAAGAGAAGAGGAAAATTATAGAAAGATTAGAATTGGTCCTCTTGAAACAAATTCATTAGATGAAGACAAAAGAAAAAAAAATACCTCATGCACTGTCAGGGCCTTTATGAAGCTGATTATGAATGAATAACCCCTAGATGCAACTTCAAAGGGTCGACTCAGCTTAAATAATAACTTCAATAATAAAGTATCACTAAATCAGTTCATAGCATGAGATTTCCTGGACCCCCTAAAGCTGTGAAAACTTCATGGAATATTTTATAATCTCATCAAAAAGATAGATCTACAAATGAGGCTGCAATAGATAGAATTTTTTATGTAATTCTGGGGTAAATCATTTCTAACATGACACTAGACATTGTCAGAATCAGAATTTTTTTTTGTTTTTAACTCATCTATTAAATAAGCTTTTGTTTGAAAATGAACATGATCATGTATCATTTAGGGAATTTGAATTGAGCCACTTCAACGATAAATATCTACAACTATTAATGGAATTTGTATTCAGACAGTTGATTCAACTGTGCACCTATCAAACAACATGCAGATGACTACAAGTTGAACATTCTGAAACAGTCATGCAAATATGAGATTATTTGCATATTCCATGTATCTCTTAAAACTTTGGAATTCCATATTCACTATAGTTTATAATATATACCTTATTATTTTGAAAACAGCAATAAGCCTGCGTTATTATTTACAGACCAAATAGGAAATTCCATATAAAAAAAATCCAGGATTGACCATTGCTAGCAGTACCTGAGGGTCAAACCGTGTAATGCATTTCTTTCAAAACATTCAGGAAGCAGCCTAAGTTTTGATTACTAAAGGGCAATTGAACTGGTATGGTATAGTCTGGCTAATAAAGTTCTAAAAGTTAAACCGAGTTAAGGCTATCGACAATTGATTATCGCTATCAACCTAAACAAATTTCAGCAGCCAAGATCAGGAGGAACAAAAAGAGAGTTTGGTTGACATCACAAGCAAATAGAAAATGTTCTTGTGAAATAACTTAGTAATTCATTAAGCTCATGTATTCTGTCTTGCACACCTTTGATTGACAGGCAAAGAGATACTGCCTGAATTCAAATTCCCTAAATGTGTCATCTTGAACAATCTGTGTCAATGGCTTATTTCCAGGATTTAGGAGTACTGCCTGATCATCACCATGCTCGATACCTCCAAAGTCCCTCTGTTTCCCAGTCATATTAACTGCATTGACTAAAAGACTTAGTGATCCATTATCTCAGAGAACACTGCAGAAAAACCAGTTCTTACCAAAAAAAGTTATTGAGTAGAATAACAATTATCATTACTAGGAAAGCACCTGAAAAACTATAGTTGGAGTGGCCATAAATGTATAAAGGAGACGTGTAAAAGTTGCATTTACCATAAAATTTAAAGTTTCTACCCATGCTGTAGAATAATTTGCGAAAAGGGTGCATTGAAGTTAAAGATGTGAAACAGGGTATCCATAAATCAGACAACACTCACCAAGAAGAAAGAAAAGTAAAATGTCTAGTAGGGAAAAAGAGGGAAATCAAAGTCCTCAAAATGGTTTATAACTAATAAAATGATATAGAGAACCCTTAACATTGTGAGCATAAACAGGGAAACAAGAAAAGTGTTGTCATTTCTATTAGACTGATTATGATTGTTCAAACAACTCAGGATTGACTAAATGCATCGCTTTTCACCATTTAGTGGTATCTTTCATCTCTATAGTAATTTCCATAATATATTGACGCATCTGAATGCATGTACGATGAAACAGAAAGTTTTGTAGCTAGAATAAAATAATGGAACACGAAAAAACAAAATATCAATGGTTAGCAACGATTCCCTAATTTGTTGCATTCATCATGGACGAGAAAAAAAAGAACACTACCATTTACATCCCACAATTTTTCCCTTTAATGATAAATTTGAAGTGATCATATTAGACAAAAATGCCAATGTACAGCTTCAATCAATAAATTTTAATAAGCATGAGTAAGCCAAAACTACATATGTATTCAGACATTAAGCAAGGAACACAAGCATAACACCGAAAAGATGTCATACTGTTTAAGACTTTCAAGCTGAATGCGATAAAGGAAACAGAAAACCACCGGTGGCATAATACAAAAATCAAGTAGCCTCCCAGTCATCTGAAATAAAGGCTATAGTAAACAAACGAATCCTGAATGAATAACCCAAAAACAGGGTCTACAAGTGGGTTTAAACAAATCTCTTTGTTTTCTCACAGGGGAAATGGTTGATGGTGACGAAAAGGATTCATTATGACTTATCTTAATACAGAGATGCAGTTGAGTTGAAACTTGAGACAAATATTTGTCTTCTATACTTGAAATTTCAGAACTATGTGAAGTAGATTAATTTGAAGCCACTAACTGAGGAAAAGGAATTAAAACTTAAAACTCATTCTACTTATATAAATTTACGATAAACAAAATATGAGTGATTTATTGTAGTATACTCTTCTAAAGCATTTATGGTTCCATGAAGTACTCCAAAAATGTTAAACAATTAAATTTAGAGATTTACAGATCACGCATGGACGGCCATCAAAAAACTTGTCAGCCGTAACAAAACTTATCTTGTACCATAAGGTAAAATCTACTTTCATACATTAAGTTCAGAGTCATCTCAATTTTTTTTAAATCTCAAAAAAAGGGTCAGATCAGGGCACAACATGTTTTACTTGAATAAAATATCCACAGTGACTTCTTCCAGCTATTGTGCAGTTTGGAAAAGTATTAAGTAAAAATAAATACTACAAGAAGAAAGACTTTTAGATACATCAAGGACTACTTGTATTGGAATGTCATTCCACTAGGATGCTGTCACCACAAATTGTAAATACATACACTAACTCCGCTTAATGTTCTACATATTTGATAGGTATGACCATATTAAGTCACAAATACTCAGTAAAGTGTCTACAATGTGTGACTGATTGATTGAGGCCGTCTTAATTTATCATAGAGCTCTCCATATATGTCCATACATATATTTGATCAACACTTGTATGATCTACTTTTATAAAAAAAAAGTAAAAAGTAGAAAACAGAAGATGATTCTATACAGCAGAAGTGACATTAAGGTAAGAAAAACAGAAATATGCATTGGGCACCTGTTTCCAAATAGCAGAGTTCTAGTTCATCGTATTCACGTAATGCATCTTCATAAAGATGAGCCATCTCAAACATAAAGGCCAAGCTTTCCTGAAAACAGAAGCTGATATTAAAGGAAGGCAAGAATTTCTAGAGTAAGCTGATTAAGAATTCCATAAAATAACTAAAGATTTTAGGCTGTAAGGACAAGGGATCCTCAGAGGCTGCTGGGACAAGTGCCTCTGCCCCTATTCTTTAATTAGTAAGTGTCCTGCTTCCTTCAGGTCATGGGGAAACCAGAAGAGATTTCGAATGAAGTACTTAAGGAAGAAACTAATATTGACATGAAAATGAAAGAGAAAACCATAGGAGTTAAAGATCCTCATTTACTCCTTGCAGCCACTCACCCTTGGTCGCATTTAAGAAATAGTTTCTTTATAGGCTAGGTAATACTTTAGAAGAAGATAGATTTGAACAACCTTCAAAATGAAAAAATTACAGAAGTTCCAAACTGGCGAGAAGCGTTGTTCACTGAGCTTGCGTATTTCATCCTCATAAAACAGTATGCGCCTATCCAGAGTATTTCTGATGGACTCCATAATTTTGGATTCTAAGTCTTCCCAAAAGTTTGCTTCAGGGGCATGTATGTCCAACTTGCAGCACCTGTGTGAAGTATAGGTTCAAACATAAGAAGAGGAAGACATAAGTACATTCATTGGCTAATATTTTCATGTATAAAATTCTGATCACAAATTCTCGAGCATGGAATATTGTCATGTATAAAATTCTTAAGCAGCAATGAAGCGGTTAAATTATCAGAAAACAATCTTCAGGTTATGTAGACAAACAGCAAAGAACTGTTTGATGATGAACTAGAGTAAATCTAAGGATACAAGTCAGGCAACCATATATATAGTTTGTTGTTTTGAATTAATTACCTAGATTTACATACTTTTTATTGTAACTTAACAAGAATGAAACAGAAACATGTGACAACTGCAAGCTTACCTTTCTCTCTTCTTGGAGCTGAAATCAACTTCGAGTTTCGCATATACCTTTTTCGCCATCTTGGTAGCCTGATCATTTTGTGGATGAGCTCTAGACACAAATACAATAAACCATTCTCGCTCATCATTTTGGACAATTAATTTCAGACGTGGTTTCAGAATGGTTTTGAACTCATCAAGATCCTAGAGGAAACAGGAAATTAAATAAGTTGCAGCACAAGGACATTAGAAGCATAAAATCAGATAAAGACTTAGAACTCACGACCAAGCAACAGATGCACTGCAAGTACATAATTTTTTTTTATATAAGTTTAACAACTTCAAATTATTAAGTTCAATAAATTGGTATAATTCTAGATGTGATGCAACTAGGTAGTCTTCCACTTGGGCATTCACACCCAAGCCACAAGCAATGATCCATGTCTCTCATAACATCAAGCCTTTCTCTAAAATCTCAAGCTTTCAAAGTGAGATGAAGTCTATATACATTAACCTCCCTTTCACACGAAAGCAAAGCAGGATTCGTACATCATGTTGTGTGAACTAATCAAACGTAACTTAGTTAATGATGACACCGAACATAATGCATGTAGAAAAATTGAAGCAGTGAAAATCTGAACTCAAGACTTCATACTATGATACCATGTTACGCAACCACTAGCTCTAAAAGCTCAAAATTTTAAAGTGAGGCGCCTATGTATATTAACAATAAGCTCCAAACAATTTTCAAACGAAGAGAAAACAAAGATCCTCAAAAATGCATTCATAGTATGCATGACTGAAGGTTCTGCATGGAGACCTTTATCCCTCAAACACTCTGTAATCTTCTCCCACCACAAACACCACATAGAGAAGAAGTATTTGCCTTCCAACCACTATACTTCCTGAAATTGCAACATTCAACCAACAATGTTCAATTATCTTGAAGAGGACCCTTGCATCGCTAACAAGTCTAGCCCAATCACTATTTAAGTAAGATCTATTCTCCTTTAGTATACATGCATACCAATAAAAAGATCAAGGTATCCTTTAAGAGAGAATATGATATTGAGGAATATAACTAGTAAGATTGTAGGATAACATTAAATGAATACATTTCGAGAAGCAGGTTAGCAACATCTTGAAGCAAGATGAGATAAACAAACCAGTTCACGTTGATTCATCATGAGCATTCAATACTTATTTTTTAGCAAGTGGCGATTTCTTTCAACTTCAACAGGAAAGGACAAGAGGAATGTAAAAACAATATCAAAACATAAGTAGGACAAGATGTGGCGGAAAAGAATCCATGTTAAGACCTTCAGAAGAATACTAGTTAAAATGGCTTTCATACAACTAATGGAACGATGTAAAATGAAATAGAAAAAACAAAACAATAAACAAGGGTTTTGCAAATGTCTTGTAAGCAGAAATCAACACAAAGATCTAGGATAAAGATTTATCATGTCATGTATATCATGCATTTGAAACAGGCTGCAATTAATTATTGACAAATCTACCTTAGTTGATCAAGTGTACAGATTACTGGTATGATTATACAATTTCAATCATATATTGGATCTGCTTCCTCACAAGGTTTTATTGAAAGAATTTTTATTTTATTTGGTGGGAGATGGTGGAAGGCTTCAAATCCAATAATACCTTCTAGTGCTGCTTCAAGGCTTTCCACACAAGACCCCAAACCACATGTGTTTCTTCGATTGAAAAATTAAAAAAAATATGTTACATTACACTTTAAACTACATGGGATTGAGTTGGCCTACAAGCATTTCAAACTCATACAATGTGAAGCCAAACAAGTCCACAGCATCAAGTTTGGAGAATTTAAAATTTATACAGCAATAGTATATTCGAATTATTGACAGACAAATGCATAATAGTATCCTGACGAAGATAATTTAAGTCTAGTGGATATGAAACGGGTTTCGCCAAAAGTTTTGGGATTAGGGATATGTATAATAGTGTACAATTTCTTAGCACTTAAAGATGGTATTTACTAGTAAGGCAGGAAATAACAGAAACTATTATGTGTCCACTTAAAGTAAGACAGTTATAAGAGGTAGAGTAATATAACAATCAGAAAACATGAACAATGTCATCGACATTGCCAGTTACCTCACATGTAACAAGCACCACAGTTGCATATGGTTCTCGGAACCAAAATAGGGATTGCTCCTGTGGAAAACGGCTACGAAGTCTCGAATCAGTTGTTAAAATGAAAACAGCAGACAATTTCTCCACAAACACAGGATTCCGGGTTTTGTTATTCAAATAAGCCCTTTTGAATGGCAACTGATCTTCGAATCCGTTCTTGACTGTGGGCCACAAATCACTCACATCTTCGACTGAAAAGCCATTTATGGTAAGATCATTAGATGTAAATTAGACAAAGGGCAATGACACATAAATTATAGGCACCTACAGAGTTTTCTTTATCATTTTCTGAAAGGAATAAAGGCAATAGAAAATATTCCACCTAAATGATAATCAAAACAGAACTACTGAAATCTTTATCTTTCCCTTCCATGTACAGTAAATAACACAAGTGAAGGTGAAAATAGCTTCCACCTGTCTTGATATTGTATGATTGACTCTAAAGATAAAGGCCAAGCCCAGTGCTAGGTTATAATAAGAGTACTCATAAATTGTCGTTGTTGGTTCTGATTCAAGGGTAGAATGTAACCTGTATATTATAGTTGCATCATTCAGTTTGTGTATAATCTTACACTTGACTTCATTGCCAAAGTGATCTATTTCTAAACTGACAGAGCACAGATAATATTTTATAGCAAAACATACTATTCCTTTGTTAATAAAAATTTTAAACAAGTATTTACATAATCGCACACACATATTACTAATAGTGTATTAAGTTCTTGAATCATATTCACTTTTCAACTGAAAATTTTACATCCACAATTGGAAACATGAAATTTCGCTCTCAAACAAAGAGTACCTCACGTGATATACAACTTTCATGCAACTTCTACCATAAATATACAGGACTTCAAACCGATTATAAATCAGCCGCATACATAACAGAGTAAAGCAATTCCATATTATCTAAAATCTCAATTCAAACCTAACAGTACGCTCGCACATTCCAGATCAGAAAATGAGATTGCATATCCAAAACTCATCATTTTGAAATTAAAGTGAAGATCGGCATGATCAAAACCTAACTAACTAAATTCCGAGAGTTTTACAATGAAATAGTGATTCACTTACCAGCAATCACGAGATGATCAGAGGAACTCTTGATTGTCTGAAACTGAGCTAAGAAGTTCGCCATTTTCAAACTAAACAAACCATTAGCAAACCGCAAATCAAGATATACGCGTACAGATACACATCTGTGTGTATAAGTTTCGAGAGAGAGAGAGAGAGAGATTCAGTAGGTCGAACTGCTATTGCTCGAACTGTGTAGTTGGGATTCAGAATTTCACAGTCCGGCGATCTAGTAATTGGCTTTGTTGCTGCTGACTGTTTGTTTGTGTGGATATGTTATCCCTATTTCGTTTGGGGTGTGTTTGTTTTTGGGTTATTTTATGAACTTTACCTGGATAATGATAAGCACTGATTGTGATTAAATTAAAATCTTAAATACAATTTTGTGCCTTAAACTAATTCCTTGTAATAACAAAAATATGTCCTACCATTAATTTTCTTCTGAATTTTTCGTTAAATGCATACATTGCCAACTTTTTTAATTTTGTATTTTATTTTTCTTCTGTCGTTTTTTCTTTTGCATTCTCTTCTTGTTCCTTTTTCTTCTAAATTCTCTTTACCTCCATTTTTTCTTAATAGGTTTTTCTTTTCATCAATGATTAATTTTTGAATTCTCTCCCATATATTTCATAGCAATCCTAATTGAATCTCAAAAAAACTTTACTTTAGTGGTTTCGATGACACGAAGAAGCAATGGAAGGGGAATTAGCTACCCCTATCAAATTTGGTCTCGGTGTCCTTTGTTGAATTTTCACAAATTATTTTAGGTTTTTGGGTTTCAGTAATTCTTATTTTTATTTCTGAATTTTGAATTTCAGATAAATTTATTTTTAAGTCGTGAAAGAGTAATTAAAAGTTCTCATATTAAAATTGGGAGGATGGAGTTTGCAGTAAATAGAGAAAAGTTTTTGTTCTCAGAAGTAATTATTATAATTTTTTTCCAAATTCAAATCGGTGTTTAGGTCAAAGATATTCGAAATTTAGAAGATATGTTGTTTAAGGATATTCAATTGGAAACTTATAAATCTGTTAATGTTTCAAAATTGTACATGTGGTTCTGCTTAAAAAATTGAATGAGTGGGTTTTTTTATGGTATTGGTCTTTTATTAGGCTTTAATCATTCTTTTGTCTCTAAAACTTTATACTTTTATTATGTCTCCCAACTTTTTTTTATAAGATTTTCTGTCAATTTTAGTGTTAGTAAAAAAACACCTCCAATCATAAAATCTCTTAAAATTTTCTGTTAACTTTTATATTTTTTATTGAATTTTTATTTTCTCTCATTTACATTATTTTTCATTTTCTCTCTTCTACTTCTTTTCTCTCTTATTTTTCTCATTTTTTCTTCTCTTCTCCATTGATTCTCACACTAATTGAATCTTTATCCAAAAAAAAAATTCTCTAACTGATTTATGGGGTTTTGATTTTCTATAAAATTAAAATCAATTCAAACAATAAACCTAATTCCTAAAAATATTCATAAAAAAAATTAAAACCCTAAAATAAAAAATTCATGAAAAATAAAATGAAATAATCATTGACGAAAATATAATAGTAATTTGAATTTTGCAGTTTTGGATGATTAAAGTTTTTGAATCGGAAATTCCCTATTCCAATTAAGCACCCAAAAACAAAAATCCAAAAATATCTTTAACTAATTGATTTCGTTCTTTATTGAATCATAAACCCATAAATTAATTAGAGAAAAAATTTGGACTGAAATTCAATTAGTATGAAGAAGAAGAGAGAAAAAGAAAAAGGAAAAGAAAGAAGGATCGGTGGAGAAGAGAAGAGAAAAGAAGAGAGAAGAAAAAAATTTAAAGTAGAATGTAAAGGAGAGAAAAAAATTAAAAGAAAATAAAAGTTAAATTATGCCGTATTTTTTTACCAACACAAAGATTGGGGGAAATCATAAAAAAAAATATTTGGAGAGCCTTTTGAAAGAAAAGTATAAGTTTGAGGGACAAAAGTGTAATTAAGTATTTTATTAATTGATTAATGGTGTGTTTAGTTGATGAGAAATCAGACTTTTTTTCTAAAAATTATTGTTTTGTTATAAAAATAAATAAATCAAACACAATCTCACAAAGAAAAAAAAAATACTTTAATTGAATTTATAAGAAGCAGTGGAGGGAGAGTGAAAGAAAAATAAGAAGAATGAAAAACAAGAAAAACAAAAGAAGATGAGAGAGAAAAAAAAAACAGTAAAATCAGAAGGAAGAAAGTTTAAATGAAAAATAAATTGGCCATGTATACAGAAAATTTTATGTGAAGACTAATGGTAGGACATGCTTTGTTATAAGTACTGATATTTGAGAGTATATTATTGTAAATTAATGTTTGGAAACACTTTATTTATTATAATGATATTAGTTTGGAAAAAAAAATATATATATATATATATATATTAGATGGAATATTTACTAGGAACAACATGGTACTGGA
>JAYMTB010001167.1:0-11502 GCA_036897585.1 Francoa sonchifolia
GTAATAGTATGATTAACTTTTTAGAAACTAGAGAGGAGAGACATGAGACATGAGACATGAGACATGAGACATGAGCCATATTCGCTTTATTGCTGTTTTGTAAAGCTAAAATTGAATCGAATTTTTTGGATTTTTCGCAGATACGCTCTTGTCCCACTCTTACCCATTAAACTATTCATTAATCCCATTTCTCATTTTGATTAATAATTATAATTAAAAAAAAATAATGTTCCTAAACTCGTAAGTTTAGAAAGTGATAAATCGAGCTAATAGGGGTGTCAACTTATAATCCTATAAAAGATAATTCAATCCTCCCCATTTTATTTTTCTTTTTGCCTATGTATTTTTATGGAATATAAAAATAGAGGTAAATTAAAAATTTTAAAAATGGGATCATGTTTTGGTTAATTTATATGTTGAAATTTGATGTTGAATGAGATTACTGTTTTGGTTCATATAAAGCAAATTTAGGGGAAGGGAGGGAAATTACTCTTTTTGATTTTGTGAAAATGTGGAAATTGGGAGAGAAAAGAGGAGTTTGTCTAAATATGACTATCCCATATCTTGCCGATTATGACATTCCCACATTGCTTGATCTCTTTTCCTTTTTTAAAATTACCTTGAGCCCCTTCTCTTTTCATCCTAATTTCACAAAACCCTTTTTATTTATAATATTAATAACCCATATTTATATTTATAAACGGAAGAAATGATGGGGATGGGGATGGAGATGGAGATGGAGATGGAGATGGAGATGGGGATAGGGATATGTCTGCCATTTGATTAAACTTTAGTCAAACCTTACATCACTTAATTATGATGACCCAGGTGGGTTTAACTGCACCCTACACCATTCTATCACTGCCACTCTCTTGTGGGCCCCACTATTGTTTTTTTTGGAAAAATTAATAAATATTCTTTGTTTTTCAGTTACATCCATCCTGGAGATAATTTTGCCAAAGTAATCAAACAACATAAACCATTATTAGGCTTTACAATTATATCCAAACCCATGATAATATGCTTTATTATAAATTCCTTATTCCAAAATAAATAATTCAAGGAATCATATCATGTGGGTTCTTTCCTCCATTCATTTTCCACTAACCATATTATCATTATCATCATCATCTATATATATTATATATATAACCTTACAAAACCTATAGAGGCAAATATTGCCTATAAAGAGAAGAGAAAATCAAGTTCCACATTGACTTGTGCCTTTTTTTAATTAATTTAATTAAATTTTTTCTAAATAAAAATGATTGCATTAAAGAAAAAGCAAAGCCTAAAATGATTCTTGAAATCTTTTATCATATTGAAAAATATACATAAATAAATATATGCGTAGCTTCAAATAATATAGGCTACCCTATCACTTTTCCTTATTTGTATTATTAAATATTATTTACGTATTAATTAATAGACTTTTTGGTCAAATATTGCGGTAAAGATTGAGGACGAAAGTGGGTCCAAGCCCATAATGATGATCCTTTCTGTTTATAGCTTGGAAAAAGGCCCATTAAATTTAAATATGGCCCAACTTGATGCTAGCCCGGCCCAATATGAGCTTAGATTTGGTAAATATTGAAAATCATGAAAAGTATAATTCAACCTAAAAATTGTGTATATTCCAACAGTCATTTCTTTAGTTTTCCAAGTCAATTCAATTCAAATATTAAATTAAATTCTTATGGCTTTTTTTTTGGGTATAAAAGATCAATACGAATTAGTATAATTCTTTATGAATACATTTAGTATTATTGATTTTGAGGTTATAAATTTTAGAATAAAATTTGTTAAAAACATAATCACACTACTTTTTAGTTCTTATAAATTGAATAAATACAGAAAGTATATTAGTTAAGAAACAACAAATTTCTCTCTATTGTTGACTTGGTACTCTTGACAATTTCACCAAAGACCATGACTAGTCAAAATTGTAAAATAATTACCAAATAATAATAATAAATTAAATTTAAATCTTTATTAAAAAAAATGGTGGTTAAAATCATAAACCTTAAAATTAGACCACGACAATGATAATGGAAGAATTTCTTGGTGTTTTAACTTCCGATTAATAATTCCGTCAAAAACTTATTAATAAAATAATTGTTAATGATGGGGAATCGTCGTTCTTAGTGATTCGTGTCGACGCATCAAAAGCTAAAAGTAAAAATACAGCCGTTGCAGCGAGAGAGAGAGAAATGGTGTGCTGAAAGAGAAGGAAGAATCAAAGCGCCACTTGCTGATATTCCGTTTCCGAAATCTATAGCTTCGATCCATTTTTAGCTGGTAAGCTTTTCTGTCTCTGATCATGTTTAAGGAGAATTTTTTTTGTAATAATCTTGGTTTAGATGGTGAGAGCTCTGTAACGAAGAGCTCTCCCCGTGTTTCTGAGTTAAATCAGGAGAAATCTGATGAGGGTTTTGGTTTTTTGAGAGAATCGGAGATGGATCGTGATGGGTTTCCATCGAGATCGTCTAAAACTGGGAATTTGAGCTCTCAGGAGCTTACTCTTAGCTATCTTTGTGATATTTCCAAATTAGGGTTTTCGGAGAAACTGTTGATGAGTTCCATGGAGAAGGTTAACTATAAGGGAAAAGAAGTTGTTGATTCTGAGAATTTGAACTTAGATGAGAAATGGGTTGAGAGAGATTTCATGAATTTGAATGAGGTTAGGGCGAATTCTTCGAAACGAGAGGTTGAGGAAGAGATTGAGAGAGTGAATAGAGAAAAGAAACCGAAATTGGAGACTTTGAATCTCTCTTTAGCTTTACCTGATGTTTCACTTTCTCTTTCTGCTTCCAATGCTTTGCATAATGCTGATTTTCCAGTTCGACCAAAGCCTAGCAGGAGTGTTCAGTCTTTTGCACCATCGACTAATATTACCCAAACTACGTGCTCAAATGATTTTACGGGGGCTTCTTTGTCATACTCGTATTCGCACCCATTTTCGCACAATCCCAGTTGCTCTCTTACGCGTAATTCAACTGAGAATTATGAGTATTCGGTTGGGAGAGATGATCAGATTTGGAATTGTGGTGAAGGGACTAATGGTTCAGTGCATAGTAGGTTTAAGCCGGTTGGAGATGGGGTTTCGTTGTCGAATCATGGTGGTGGACTTTATTCATTGATGCAGAGTAGTCAGGGTAATCGTCTGATGAACAAGGATTCATGTAATACTCTTTATAGAACTGCTAGCTCTGATAACATTTCATTCTTCCCATCTGAATTGCCTGCGAGGGTGAGAATGGACACCCAGTCGGGGGATTCGAGAGGAAGGGCTTCTGAGAATTTGAGAGATTTAGATGGTACAGATGAAGGGAAGGCAAGTAAACTATCTAGACCTGATCAAATTCTCTGTGAAATTGTATCAGAATCAATTCCAGCCATGGCTCGAAGTATTCATAAACTTTCTGATGATACAGTTGAATCAATTAAGGAATACTTAAAAAATCTCATTGTGTCCGCTGAGAAAAGAGAGGAATTAGTAGGCCTCCAAAAGCGGCTTGAGCAGAGATCAGATCTTACCAAAGAGACCCTCTTGAAGTCCCACAAAGATCAACTAGACATTTTGGTTGCTTTGAAGACAGGCATTAAAAACTTTGTGTCCGGCAAAAATCGCCTTCCCACAGTTGAATTGGTAGAAGTTTTCCTGTTTCTGCGATGCAAGAATGTGGACTGCAAGAGCTTACTGCCTGTCGATGATTGTGAATGCAAAATTTGCTCGTCGGATAAGGGATTTTGCAGTTCATGTATGTGTCCCATCTGTTTGAAATTTGACTGTGCCAGCAATACTTGCAGTTGGGTTGGTTGTGACGTTTGTTCCCATTGGTGTCATGCTGCTTGCGGTATTCAGAGAAATCTCATTAAGCCAGGTCCTAGCTTGAAGGGGCTCTCCGGAACTTCGGAGATGCAATTTCACTGCATTGGATGTAATCATGCATCAGAAATGTTTGGTTTTGTGAAGGATGTTTTCATCTGCTGTGCCAAGGATTGGGGTGTAGAAACCCTAATCAAGGAGCTTGACTGTGTAAGGAAGATTTTCAGGGGAAGCCAAGATTTTAAAGGAAAAGAGGTTCACATGAAAGCCGAAGAGATGCTTTTCAAGATTGAAAGTAAAATGACCTCTCCTTTGGATGCCTGCAATTTCATTATTCAGTTCTTCCACTGTAAGTCACCGATCTTTCCTTGTTTTCTTTTCAAACTTTATGGTACTAGCGCTTCATGGACTCTTGGTTGAAGCAGAGTTATTAAGTAAAATGTTTTAATTGACAATTTTGTTCCCCTTTTTTGTTTTCGTTATAAATAGACGCAGATGGCATGTCAGACTTTCCAGCTTCCATTGCATCTTCAAAGGGGTTGACGGATACTAAAGGCAGCCTTAGGAAAGATATAGTTCCTCATCAACAGCCAACTTCACTACCTCCAAAATACACTGGTCATAACAAAAGCTCAACTAGTATACAGCGAGATTCACTGTCAAATGATCTCCGTCGCAACGACCTCAAAGCTTCCCTCACAAACGAATTGAAAGATGAAGACGAGCGTCGTTTTGGCAAGTTGTTAAAGAAAGATGAATTCGACAGCTTGGAAAGCATTGTACGGATCAAAGAAGCAGAAGCTAGAATGTTTCAGAGCAAGGCAGATGAAGCACATAGAGAAGCAGAGAAGTACAGATGGATGGTTCGGGTAAGAGCTGAGAAGTTGGAAGAAGAATATACCGAAAAACTTTCCAAACTGTGTTTACAAGAGACCGAAGAAAAACGTAGGAAGAAACTCGGGGAACTTAAGGTTATGGAAAATTCTCATTGCGATTACTACAAAATGAAAATGAGAATGCAAGCCGAGATTGCTGGCTTATTGGAAAGCATGGAGGCAACAAAACGACAATGGGTGTAAGCATTTCTGATAAAATACATTCAACTATATGTATTGCAACATTTGATGATTGATAATTTGTGAAATTTTATTAAGACGAAATGAATTAAACTGTTTACACACAAATCCACATTTACTAATACAATATTCAGGTAGCAAGAACATCAGACATAGCGAGCAAGAGCAACAGAAAGATCGACGAAAATTCCAAACATAAGGATAGACAATCCAGTAAAGTTCATCAAACGCGACTGCCTGCTACGCATCGGAACATTAGACATCGGATCAAGAGCGATGAATGCAGCCTTCTCCATCAAACCCGTCAGAGCTGCACATATAGCCATGTACAACAAAGTTCTTCCTCCACATATATGCCATGGAACCGCCTTCGCTCTAGTGCCCGCTGAAGCTCTTGGTAACATGAATGTCAAGAACCCAAACACCCACTGCAAACCAAACAGGCAGAATGTGCCCAAACCTATCCACGAATGTAAGCTATACATATTTTCGATATTCAACATATCATGGAATTTGAAAACAGCGCAAAGTCCCACAACCCCGAAGACAAATGCAAGTAAATGCAGTAACATATGAACACATTTCTGCACAATTCTTTTTGCTGGAACTGTCTTGTATGCCATCATTGCTACTCGTAAAAATTCAAACAATATAAACACTGTAAGTACTCATATTTGAATTCTATGTAAGCGTTTAAAAGTTATATATATGTACCTTCACCAGCGAGAAAAATGAACCCGAAGTACATAAGAAAAGGGTGAACCTGAGGCATAAATTTTTTATTAACAAACTAACAAATATTCATGTTATAAGTCGAACTGGATAGAAATTTTTCTTACATTGAAAACACGAGCAGCAGTATCCGAATCATATTGAATTCCTTCGCGATAATGTATTAACCAAACAAGCATTAAAATGAGAGCAAGAATTCCGAATGAGTGAGCAATTATAGTAATTCTGGAGGCTGAAGCTTGGTAATTAGATCTTTGATTGGAAAAATCCATGGCTAGATTTTGAATTTGAGGTCATGAAGAACTGAGTTTGATTGAGAATTTATATATAGGAACTTGATTTGGGTGTTTTATTAGATTGCTTGAATGTTTGGTTTGGAATTTAATTTAATTTTGTTTTAAATTTTAAGAAACTCGAACTTTAGTAAAGAAATAAAAAATTTAAAAGTCTTATTCTTTTTGAACTATTTATTCAAAATTTATGGTACAAGAAAGCATAAACAATTTAACTGTTCATTTTAAATTAATTAACGGGGTTACAGATTTTTGGTCCTATCGTGTTCTTTGGTTTTCGATGATTCTAAGTATACCATACTTAAACTTATACGAAGAATTCTATTCTTTTAAATAAACTAGAGTTAATTTAGTCACATTTCGAAAATTTGGGCCAAACTTGAAACGAGAATTCACTTTGTATTCATAATTCAAAAAACTCCATTTTCAAGTTTCAATTTTCGAAAAGTACTCTAGTTTTGAACTATTGACAATATTGTCATTATTAGTATATAATTATTTTTCAGAAAAGGTCAATTTTTATTTATGTAATTGATATATTACAAAGAATAAGGCAATGGTTTGATTTGAGCCCAATAGAACTCACTAGGCCCAAATCTTTATTGTATAATGAATGAATTATAAAGGTAAGAATTTTAGGTTGAGAGGGTGCATGATATTGGTTAGACGAGCAGGGAGTGCCTAGTATGATTTGGCTAGTCATATTTTTTACTAAAATAAAATTGGTTGGTATGCAGATATTTTGCTTACAAATATGTGCTACAGGTATTTTATAATCTATCTATAGTTTTTTTCCTGAAGCAGTACTAAGAGAATGTGCTGTTCTGACAAAATACTGAGTCGGAATTCAACAATTTATTAGGTTTACTATTTTTGTCAATGAAATCCATTGCTTTCTTTCCATACTCATCTAACTTTAAAAGGGAAAACCTACATTATTTATCATTTATTTTTTTATGCTAATTTGCTAATCAATTTCATTCATCATCACAATTTATATAGTGGTTGTCATATGAGCATTCTATTGCCAGCTACCTTACTTTCACACAAAATTACTTGATCAACACTTTTTCGTTTTCTTTCTTTTTATCCCACTAAGTCTTAATTTGTATTTGTCTCCAACTATTAAAGTCCAAATTAATCACTAATAATACAAATCAATAACTCTGATTTGAATATTTTGTAACAGTGGAACTTTTATTTCATTTTAACGAATTATGCAAGTCAATGTGTCGGATATAAAGATTGATTTTTCAGTTATTTCAGCTGTCAATTTTTTAAATTTTATCTTATTCTTAATCGAATATTTACATGGCTAAATTCAGAGATTAGACCACCCTGTTTATATATTTTTTTGAAGGAAATTTAAATTTTGATTGAATAAAAAAGAAAGGGTAATTTTAAATGAAAATTTTAGCTTATATACCACATACATATGAACATTTATTGATGGGCATGAAATTAAGAATATTGGGTGTTTCCAATCATATTGAATTAATAGAGTATTTGGCCCACAGAAAAGAAAATGAAACCTATTCATACATAGGATAGGATGATGTAAAAATAAAAATGGATAATAATAATATGGAGTATGGACCACATGAGTAAGACATACCATTATAGTGCCTCTTCTTAACATTACTTGTCCCTATTACCACTATTTCACCCTTTTGTTCATTTCTTCTCCTACCCCACTTCTTTATTCCTTTCCTTTTTTTCCTAATTATCATTTATATATCTTTTATTATTATTATTATTTATTAGTTGTACTTTGAAAATAACCTAAAATCCAAAAAAAAAATTATGTTTATTTTAAATTATTTTCCAGACCATTTAAATAAATAAAAATAATTTAGGTGTTTGTATTTTATTAATTGAAATAAGAAAGACATGCTAACACTCTAAGTACCAAAAAACTAATCTAAAATATCTACCAGTTTCGCGACATATTTAATTATTGTTGGTAAGATAAATTAATTTTTTAATTTATTTTTATTAAATCGTAAGGATAGATCTTATGTGGAATTAATTTAAAATTTAAAATTAATTATAAGTAATAATTACACGTGGATTGATGGCAACGTGTCAAGCGGGGCTAAGCTGCGCAATCATGATTTGGCGGAATTACATGATAATATGCCCATTACCATCATCACCATCTCCCATTTGCTCACGCGATTAAGACTTTTTATTGGGCCCCGGCCCACCAGGCCCATATTTTAAACTTTCCCGTTTATTAAAATAACAATTTAATATACTCCATGAGTATGACGTACGTACACATTTAACCACAAAAAACATTAGAACCTTCTCCTATCTCATTGTTGTCTATTTTACGTGACATACCGCAATTTATAAATTTCAACGCCTAACTATATTTCAATTAATTATTAATCAATTTTAATTATATTTTATTTATGGCCTCTGTTAAGTAAAAAGAAGTTCACAATTTTTTATATACTTATGCAAATATTCTCATGATTTGATTAGTCATAAATATTCTCTTAATATCACCAATATTTTGGTTAAACAACTAAGCAAACTAGCATTTAAAATATTTGAGAATAATTGACAAATATTTCTTGGAAATAAATCTTGATTCGGTAAAGACTTTATTGATTAATTTTATTGGGATATTGTTGAATATTGCAATTATGGAAATAAAAAATATTGTTATTGCAAATCATGGGAACAAAAATATTTGAGTGATAATTTGGTTTTCAAATCGCAATTCGGATTGAAGAAACATTGATCACAATGAATCATATTTGAGAGAGCTTGAACGAAAACTGTGGTCCTCAACCTTAACGGTTGAATAAAAAATGAGCGAAGATGTATCAATCTGGTAAATCGAATACCATATTCATGATACAAACGATTGTGTATTAATTGTGCTTATCGGGAGAGAAGTGTTCTTGCCTTCGAGTGGAAGGTAGAGGAAAACAAGTGAATATTATTTTTATTTCCTATATAAATTGTAGGCCTAATTGCGACATAGGTTATAGACGGGAGTCCTAATCTGTGTAAGTCCGAATTGAAGTCTGTAAATCGATTTAACTAGTGGAATGTTGATATTTGAGCGAGACTCCGCTCACGTAGGTATGAGCACCGAACTGCGTGAATAATTATTTGTGTTTTTACGTTTATTATATTGTATTTCTGTTTAATCCTAGATATCTGAATCTGTGTTACGACACCGTATGCTTGAAATTGTTTTTATGTGTTTGATTTGTCGGGAATAAATTATAGTTTGGATCGGACCCACGTAGACATTGTATTTTGTTGAAAAATAGAGTTGTTGAACTTAAATGTATATACCCCACCATTATTATGTTTTCCCGGTCGGATCTCACTGATCGTTTTCGGTCCAAGAATCTTTCTGTTTTATTATTTTTAATTTTCAGTACGACATATATTTGGCGCCGTTTCATTCTTGTTTTTTAAGTTCATGGTCGGTCCGTCATATTAATTTGAAATGACTAAAATACCTCTACGGGCTGGTGCTATGGTTCACGAGTTTTGGATTCGAGTGTTCGAGTCAGCAGTCCGTATTTCTTGACTATTTTGGTCTTTTTTGTTTGATTAAATTAATTATATTTATAGTTTTTGAATAAATGGATAGGGTTTGCCACGTAAGGAAGAGATAGGGGAGAAGTCGTTGATTGATGATGTGGCGCTTCTTTATTTGGCTAAGCATGCAGAAAAAGCTGAAAGGGAGGCTTTGATTCTTTACGACATGTCGTTTTATATTGAATTGACGTTTCAGAGAAATAAAGGGAACCTTCATGACCTGGCAAACAATGAAATCCCCGTATGTACCCAATTGACCAAATTACCCTTGCATTAATCATACATTCATAATCAACCATACGAAATCGAATTAGGCACTAGTAAAAATAAAAAGATAATGTATGTACATTTCCAATAAATTACGAAATTAAATTTTTATCAATTAATAAAATTTATTAATATATGCTAATACCTTAACTCTCATTATTAAATTCACTCCACACTTTTACTAGGTGGACCATATAATTTGTTTTTTGGTTACTATCTAGTTTTATGTATATGGACAAAAAATAAAAAAAATGACCGCTCTTGTTTGAAGAAATCATGCGTAAATCATATGTATTATGTGAGAAAATCATGGATGTCGCACAGGAAAAACAAACACTTAACAGTTAATTATGATAGTGGAACACATATGCTAAGCTTTTAGTTCCTATTTTGGATTCTACCATTTGATCCAATTCATGTAAGTTTTTCGTGACTATCTTGCGTGTAAGTATACCCATGCCTCTGAACCACATGTCCCACAAGGAAATATTTTGTTGCAATCTAACGGCTTAGAATTGTTAGAGGGATTGATCGATTTTGGAGCACACGTGTACAGAATCTATCGGGGCATCACCATCGTCCTTTCGATGTTGTTACATTCAATGCTTATTTCACTATTAGCGTCTCTATCTAACATTGTATTTAACATTTTTATTAATTCTAATAATTATTAAGTTTTGTATTAATTTCATTTGTTATAATTATGTTAAAAAACAAATATAATGTAATAATTTGTGTGGTAAGAGATTGTTGGGTGGATCCCAGGAGGGCAACGGCTAGTTTTCTGCTGACGTGGACGACAGGCAGCGATGTGACTGCATGCTGATGAACTTCATGTACGGTTTATTGTACTACACTTACTAATTAAGAGAATTTTATTTAGGATGGATTCAATTATGCAATTCATTTAGGTAAATATTGATTGATAAATTAATACACTAGGTAACAACAAATTTGGTATTAGAATAAAATCTAGAAAATAAAATATCTAACAAAATAAGATTATACGATTTTAATTATAATTCAAATTTTGGGAAAATTATCAAATCTGATTTCAATTTTTCACTATATTATATTAGAACTGAACTTATAATTAATTATGGGTTTTAATGTGATATCGATTTTAGACAGAACTTTTTACTTTTTACTTTTTACTTTTTACTTCCAGCTAGCAGATTAAATTTGTCCTAATCTCATTTACAAAGGCGTTTAATTTGCCAGTTAGCACCTTACTTTTCTGACACGTCCTAAAGCCGTTACAGAATTACTTAACGCGCCGAAATACAGAAAGTGGGCCAACGCGAGATTCTTTGATGAAAGCGAGCGTTTTCCTCCCTTTTATTCAATTAAATAGTATTTATTAATCATAATAAAACTCACTAAATGAACCGGCCCATTAAAAAATGGGCCAAACCCGGTTCCTGGCCGGTTTCCCTGACCAACGGGCGAAGGACATGTACCTTCCCTTTTTAATTTTTTTTATCTATTAAAATAATTAATGAATTATAAAAGGTAAACCTCTTTTTGCCCAAAATATTTTAAGAAATTATTTTTAAATTTAAATGATTAAAGAGAACATTAATTATATAAATGTGTAAGAAATAAAAAAAATATATATGAAAAAAAAAGGAAAGAAAAAGGTGAATATACAAAACATGTTTCCAAAGGCTGAAGTGTTTTTGATTCCTTTGAAAGAGCCTTTTATAAAGCAGAAAATCCAAAATTTTAAAATTTA
>JAYMTB010001168.1:0-11501 GCA_036897585.1 Francoa sonchifolia
TTCGGAAATATGGTCTGAAAATATACAGTTTTTGAATTCAAATTACGAAGTCATCGAAAAATCATTATACTGATTGAATTTGTCATTTGGGAATCATATCTCTATGAGAATAAATATCATAAATATAATTATAAAGTAACACTTTTATTTAAAAGAAAATAGATAGCGAGCCAATCATAGAGCTCCACGTCATATAATGGCGTGGCATACAACGTATTCAATTCATAATAGACAAAAACGCCCTCCATCTTTGTAAAAAAAGACTAAAAAGTCAGAAATCATCGACGTGGCGCAATATGATTGGATCATTTTATCCAGAATACCTACGTCGTACCGCTTAAACTCAAAAGTCTTCCCTTTCGGTCCGTTGCAGGTCGCGTCTCCTCCTGCAGTGAGTGAGTGATCGCTCTTTCTCCCAAATTCGCTCTTCAAATCCAATTAGCTGAAATAAGAGAGGGAAATACTGAACACCCATCAATATTTATTTTACATTTTCTTCCATGGATGACTGATCTATTCGTATTTATGGTGGTGTGACGAAAGATCTTGAAAGTTATTGATTTATTGGGTTATTTAACTAATGGAGTCGCCCCGTATGAGATCTGGGTGTTGGGTTTTGATTGTTGTTGTTTGCGTAAGTTTATTTTGTGGGCTTGGTTCGGTTTCTGCTGAGAATCGGAGACCTAAAAATGTGCAGGTTGCAATTCGTGCTAAGTGGTCTGGTACTCCACTGTTATTAGAAGCTGGGTATGTTTTATGGGGCCTTTTAATTCTATATTTTTGTTGTAATATTGTTGTTTAGTTTATTTATTTTGTGTGTAATCTGAATTGGGTTTTTGTGTATTTGTTGTTTTACTCATTGTTGATTGAACGTATGGGCCTTTATGGGTGTTTTTGTTTGTTGCTTATTTGCTTGGTATGCTTTGTTCTTGTCGAATTGTCAATTTTCTTTGTTAACAGTTACTGCATATTGGAATTGAGTATGTTTGCTTTTGTAAAATTAAGTTTTTGTTGTAATGAATTACTCATTTATTAAGCATTGTTGTAAGCCTTTGAACCCTTTTGAAAGGTTATGTGATGTAACTGGGGAACTGTGAATTAAAAAAATTTGAGTGGGCTCAAAATCTAGTAAGGAACTTAGATGGCATAAAAGAGAGACGTTTGAAAGGAAAACTGTTTTTCCTCTTCTTCTTTCTGTGTTTCTTGAATTTCGTCCCATTTTGCTAAAGGTTGTAGTAACTGTATGACTGATTCTATTTCACCTTATATCATTATATACAGTGAATTATTGGGTAAGGAATCAAAAGACCTTTTTTGGGAATTCATTGAGGTTTGGCTTCGTAGTGAAAAGGATGATGCCGATTATAATACAGCCAAAGATTGCCTTAAGAAAATTTTGAAACATGGGCGCTCTATGTTAAGTGAACCATTAGCATCACTATTTGAGTTCTCTCTTACTCTTAGATCAGCATCGCCGACATTGGTACTTTATCGGCAACTTGCAGAGGAGTCACTTTTTTCTTTTCCACTGGCTGATGATAGTTACACAAATTATGTGGAAAGTAAAACGCCAGATTCCTTGCTTGTTGGTGTAAACCTAAAAGGCCCTGGTGGAAAATGTTGTTGGGTGGATACTGGTGGAGCACTGTTCTTTGACGTTGCTGAGTTGATATTTTGGCTTCACAACCCTGCTGAACTGTAAGTAATTTTCTGCTGTGATTTTATCGTAACTGTTACTTTTTTATGTCCTGTTTTACTCTGATGCTGTCATATATTGCAAAGCTTACCTTAGTTTTGTTTGTTAATTTCTTGGCTTACAGTGCTGGAGATGGATTTCAGCAGCCTGAACTATTTGATTTTGATCATGTCCATTTTGATTCAAAAATTGCAAGTCGAGTTGCTATTCTTTATGGAGCTCTTGGAACTGATTGCTTTAGGGAGTTTCATGTCACCCTTGTTGAAGCTGCGAAAATGGTCCATTACTTGTGTTAGCGTGTTTGTTATTTTTATTATATCTTACAGGCATTAAAATGATTAAATTTCTTATTCATATGAAAAGACAAATAATAGACTCTTATAAGTATTTTGTTTATCCTAATTGCATGGGTCATAAAATGGGAACTCATAGTTTCTAATATACATGTGTATATTTCTGATAATCTTACTCAAATTACAGGGAAAAGTTAAGTATGCGGTTAGGCCTTTATTAACTTCTGGTTGTGAATCTAAAGTTGGCCATTGTGGTGCTATTGGTGCAAATGATTACTTAAACTTGGGTGGTTATGGAGTAGAGCTTGCTTTGAAGAATATGGAATATAAGGCTATGGATGACAGTGCAATTAAAAAAGGTTAAAATGTGATATTAATACTTCATCTTACTTCCCTTGATATTCATGCTTCATCTTACCTCTTAAAAGTGTGTGATTTGAGCTGCAGGTGTCACCTTGGAAGATCCTCGTACTGAAGATCTCAGTCAAGAAGTTAGAGGATTCATATTTTCAAAAATCCTGGTTTGTTATCGTATTAAATAGCTTTTTGTTTGGAGTACACAACATCGATGCATATCATTTTAAAGATAATGTAATCTATTCATCTTTGTGGACATTCAGGAACGCAAACCTGACCTTACGTCTGAGATAATGGCATTCAGGGATTATCTATTGTCATCAACAATATCGGATACACTTGACGTTTGGGAACTAAAGGGTAAATATTAGTGTTGATTTTTTTCCCAAGATTATATATTTCAATTGCAGTCTTGCTAATAACTTTCTTTCCAACAGATTTAGGACATCAAACAGCTCAGAGGATTGTTCATGCCTCTGATCCACTTCAGTCAATGCAGGAAATTAGCCAAAATTTTCCTAGTGTGGTTTCTTCCTTGTCTCGCATGAAGGTATATTATGAAATAAAATCATTGTATACGTTAGTTGTTTGACTTATAGTTTTGTCTCATTTCTCTATTTTTTCTTTTGTTTCTCGAAGTTTGATCAAAATCTCTTGTTTTCTATTTGTGGAAACCAACCCTCATAGTGAAATTTTGATTCTTTATACGAAAAGGTTTCTTTTTAGAGATACGTTTACGCCTTACGCTGTCTCATTGCTGGGCATGTTAATAATTTTGCAGTTGAATGATTCAGTTAAGGAGGAAATACTTACAAACCAGCGAATGATTCCACCTGGAAAGTCCTTAATGGCCCTAAATGGTGCTCTAATCAATATTGAAGACATCGATCTTTACCTGTAATTCTTTTCCTTGTGCCTATTTCTTTTTCCCTTTCATTAGTATTTCTTTTATATTATATATCTAATAAAACTGTCCAACTTATGGGACTTGCTAAATTTAATATTATTGTATATCCGCTTGTGGGTAATTCATTCAAGCCTGAATGCTTTGGGGCTGCTTTTTCCCATTGGTTTTTGTCAATAACGAGACCAGAATTAGTTTTGTTTAAATATTTAACTTTACCATTATGTTTTATTTTTATAGGTTGGTTGACTTGATCCATCAAGAATTATCGTTGGCTGATCAATTTACAAAATTGAAGGTGAATTTCCTATTTGTTTTGAAAAAAACAAAAAATTATCTAGCACTAGGTCATCAACTGTATTTTTGCTATATTCAATTGCCTTGTACCTAAATTCAAACCTTTGTAATGTACAAAAAATACATCTTGGGAAGAGCCAAAGAGGAAAAAAGGAGTTAAGTGTAGGCTTCATAAAACATGACAATTAGTTTCCTAGCATTTGTTATCGGACTTTTCCTTTCACCCCAAAGTACCTACAAAAGTGAGACAACACAGGGTGAGTGAAATTTGAGGGTGACTTGCCAAATTTTATATCCGTAAAATTCAAGCATTTAGTGATAAAGGCATTGGATTATGGTTAGCACTAAGATATCCTGAATATTATTAACTAATTGATTTTGAGAATAATTATAATAACAGATTCCTCCTGGCACCAGAAGAAAACTCCTATCAACTCTTCCTCCTCCTGAATCCAATATGTTCCGTGTTGATTTTCGTTCAAACCATGTTCATTATCTCAATAATTTGGAGGAAGATGCTATGTATAAGCGATGGCGTAGCAATTTGAATGAGGTAGATATGCGACCTTTACTTAATTTATAATAATAATAGACTAGGGATATGTGTGTTGTTTTCTGGATGCATGGTTTCTTAGTGTTGGTTTTGTGTAGATCTTGATGCCAGTATTCCCTGGACAATTACGTTACATACGCAAGAACCTCTACCATGCAGTTTATGTTATTGATCCATCCAGCATTTGTGGTCTTGAGGCAAGTTTTATACCTGCCTGCTTAATGATTTGATTTCATTGCATTTGTTGCTATGAGCTTGTCTTAATTTTTTGATGGAATTTCACAGTCAATCGATATGATGACATCTTTGTATGAGAATAATTTTCCGATGAGATTTGGTGTGATACTTTATTCTTCAAAGTTCGTGAAGAAGATTGAAATGAGCGGTGGCAAATTTGATTCATTGACTGAGGAGAATAACGGTCAAGCTGTGGAAGATATATCCACTTTGGTAGTTTCTTTATTTGATGTTTCAATTTTATGATTTCTGGCATCTCTTGTGGTGATAGTGATACTGTTGGCAACAATTTTGTTTTGTAGACTCTATTATTGATGGAAATTGTTGATGACACTTTATTTTGCAGATTATACGTCTCTTCATTTATATCAAGGAAACGCATGGGATGCAAACAGCTTTCCACTTTCTGAGCAATGTATGAGTTTTGCACTTAATTATATAGCTTAAATATATATGATGACAGTTATTGAAATTATGTATATTTCTTTGCATTGCTTGACCCGGCTCAGTGCGATTAAAACATGGTATGGGAATATTTGTAATCTTTTAACCAGCCTATTTTTATATGGTGGCATGGAACTAGTTGTAATGCATTATAAATATTTCCGTACCATGTTTGACTTGTAATAGTTTTGTTGTGATGCACTTTTCAGCATAATGTTTGAGTATATGACAGTGGGAATTATTACGCATGACAGGTAAATAGATTACGGCTGGAATCAGATGATCATGAAGATAATGCTCTTGAAATGCACCATGTTGAAGGAGCATTTGTGGAAACAATATTGTAAGTTAAATAAAAATTCTTTGGCCGAACTCAATATCAAATACGATGATCTCTTGCTGCTATCCTTGAGCATTAAGCGATGATTATCATGCTCACATTCTAATACCACAGACCAAAAGCTAAATCTCCTCCTCAAGATACATTACTGAAGTTAGAGAAGGAGAAAACATTTGAAGAACTGTCTCAAGAGAGTTCCATGTTTGCGTTTAAACTCGGTTTGGATAGGCTGCAGTGTTGTGTTTTGATGAACGGGCTTGTCATTGATGCTAAAGAGGTATTGCTTAAAATTTCTTATTATAATTGTAACTTTATAATTAACCCACCCTTGTGCGAGCCTCGTGAGCTAGGTTGACTCTCTTTTCAATTTAATTGGATTATTTAACATGTTTGCATCCTCTTTCAATTTGAATGACATGAAATTGTATATTGAACTCAGTATAAACCTTGTGTTTACTCTGATCAGGAGTCTCTTGTAAATGCTATGAACGATGAGCTTACCAGAATACAGGAACAAGTTTATTATGGGCAAATAAATTCTCACACTGATGTGCTGGACAAGTTCCTTTCAGAAAGCGGTGTTAGTCGTTATAATCCTCAGGTAATATCTTTTCTTAAATTAAGTGGAAATATCAATATACGCTTTTAGTCGACATTCATTTTCCCCATATTTTAATGTTGTAGATTCGTTTCACAATCGCTCATTGTTTTTGCAGATTATTTCTGACGGCAAGGTCAAACCAAAGTTTATATCTCTATATAAATCCATTCTTGAAGGAAATTCACTGTTAAATGATATAAACTACTTGCATTCTCCAGAAAGTAAGCAGGATTAAGTAAAACCATTTTCTTTACTTCCGATATCAGCGATGTTATTGTAGTCCTGACATTTATTCTTAAATCCAAATTATTTCAGCAATTGATGATTTGAAGCCTGTCACTCATCTTGTTGCTGTCAATGTCACATCAGAGAAAGGGGTGAAGTTGCTCCGTGAAGGCATACGCTACCTGGTTGCATTTTATAACTGAGTTTCTAATTTTCTCATATTTATATTAAAAATCCTTGCTTATCATCTTGTTCACCATTTACATCATCATCACTATTTGCAGTATTGATGTTTCTGTTATATTTTGTATGTGATGCAGATGACAGGGTCTAAAAATGCTCGATTGGGCGTGCTTTTTACTGCCAGTCAGGATCCTGATTCACTTAGTCATGTTTTTGCGAAGGTCTTTGAAATTACTGCATCCTCGTATATGTACGTTAAGTTCATTTATCAATAATTGGGATTATACTACTATATTTGTAAACTTGGTTATGTTTCCTGAGTTTGTGACATAATCATTTCAATGCTTGCTCATGCAGGCATAAGACAAATGCATTAAACTTCTTGGATCAATGGATCTCATTATATGAGCAACATTACTTTCTTGCATCTTCCCTAGCAGCTCCAAGCACCCATGAAGAATGTATGGATAAGGTTTTCAAGCTCGCTGATGCGAATGGATTATCATCTGAAGGCTATAAATCAGTTCTTTCAGAGTTTTCATCTGACAGGTTAAGAAAGTATTTTTCTAAGGTATGTGGTTCTTTTCTTGTGGCTTCTGGATATTTGTTTTTTTGTGAATAATTTGCTACATCTTCCTTTTGTCCTGCTGATAAATGCCCTCTTATAGGTAGTGAAAACTAACCTTTCACAAACGTTATGCAGGTGACTCAATTTTTGTATAGGCAACTTGGGCTTGAATCTGATGTTAATGCACTCATTACGAACGGAAGGGTGAGTCCAATTTGGGATTTTTTGTTAGGTTGCAGGTGATACTAAATCTCAAGTGAACGTCAATTATTGAAGACATTGGACATATTGGGCAATTTGTTGTTTTTTATGCAATGCTATGGTTCCCTCTTGTTTCTTTCCTCTTCCATCTCTTCCCTTGAAAGATAGAAATTTCTGTTCACTATTGTATTTAAATTGATAGGTGATGTACCCTATTAACGAGGAGACATTCTTGAGCCATGACCTACATCTTCTTGAGTCAGTAGAGCTGAAGCAGCGAATAAAGCACATTTTGGAAATTGTTGAAGGAGTGACTTGGCCGGATTTAGATCCTGACATGCTTACAAGGTTCGTTGGTTTTCTGTCGGGATTCTTTTTTGCAAGAGAGTAAAACATTTCCTAAAGGATATGCAAGCATATGAAAGTCACTCATTAATTTAGGAATACTCACAGCTAAATGACCAACTTAATATTATTAACTAAAGTATCTGAAAACCATAAAATTAGAATATTGTGGTTTAGTTTAGTGCACAATTTGATCATGCTAAGGTTCCTTTAACTTTGTAACTTCAGGCTTTAGAGACACATCATGGTTTATCATATTTTTTATGTCTGGTGCAGCAAATTCATTAGTGATACTATCATGTTTGTGTCATCTGCAATGGCTACGAGAGAGCGAAGTTCTGAAAGCGCGCGTTTTGAGATATTGAATGCAGAATATAGGTACATGCTAGCATTGTCCTTTTGAGTTGACAACATTTCTTTCGCAGTTATTTTTAAAAAAAATAACGTATCATGTTAAATCTGGCTATATATTTTACTTTACGATATTTCCTAATGATCTTACCTATTTTCATCGTTGGTTTACTACAGTGCTGTTGTTTTAGGCAATGAAGAGTCGAGTATCCATATTGATGCAGTTATTGATCCTTTAAGTCCATTGAGTCAAAAGCTTTCTTCACTTCTTCGTGTTCTGACGAAGTATATTCAGCCAAGCATGAGGATTATACTAAATCCAATGGTGATTTTTTGTAACCTTGCACTTATGATTTTTGAATGATTTCCCCTTGCCTATTGTGTCAATTATATAATGGAAACACGAGATTTTAGAATAACATTTTTCCTCTGTATTCTTCTAAACGTTTGTCATCATTCACTTCATTGAGCTGACCACATTTATTTGTAGATTATTATGGGCTACTATCTGAGCTTTTAAGTATGGCATTTGTTCACTCGTTATATCTTTCAAAACTTATGGTGGGAGACTAATGTAATTTTTCTGTGGTTACATGGCAGAGTTCCCTTGCTGATCTTCCCCTGAAAAATTACTACAGATATGTAGTACCGACAATGGTATGATCATGTTTTCATGTTCTTACATTCAAGATTTTAGTAAAGTTGTCTAGTGTCTCAATGGTACCATGACTTTGCAGGATGATTTCAGCAGTACTGACAACACAGTAAATGGCCCCAAAGCATTTTTCGCAAACATGCCATTGTCCAAAACCCTCACCATGAATCTTGATGTTCCTGAGCCGTGGCTTGTCGAGCCTGTTGTTGCCGTGTATGTTTCTTTTAGACCTCTCCTTAGTATCGAATTTTCCCACTTTACGGAAGTAAAAAAGTTGATTTTATGTCGTTCATATATCATGTATGTTATAATCATTTGTTTAATGTTGTAGCCATGACCTAGATAACATTTTGCTTGAGAACCTGGGAGACACAAGGACATTGCAAGCAGTTTTTGAACTCGAAGCTCTTGTCCTTACTGGTATGATTCTGTTTCTCTCAAGAGTATATTAATGTTTGATGAATTCATATATCTATACAAAAGCTAAATAAGATTGACAAAGTCATCTGACCAAACGGAAATTGAGGGAATTGAATACACCTTAAATCTCTGTCCCATGTTGAAATGAGTTGTAGCGTCCTTCAGATTCACTCTCAAAGATACCTTACAAATGTATATGTGCATCAATTGGGCTGACCCCTCAAATAATACAAATCTTGCTGAACCAGAGAACCAATTCAAACATGACTATATCATTTGGTACTCGAAGAATCTTAGTCAGTTCATTTTCAATTATTGATGGGTCATCTTATCCAGGTCACTGTTCTGAGAAAGATCATGATGCTCCGCGAGGTCTTCAGCTGATTCTTGGAACTAAGACGACACCACACATGCTTGATACTCTTGTGATGGCTAACTTAGGTTACTGGCAAATGAAAGTCTCTCCTGGGGTTTGGTATCTTCAACTTGCTCAAGGAAGAAGTTCTGAACTTTACACTCTGAAGGAAGGTAGTGAGGAAAGTCAGGATAAGCCATTGTTAAAACGAATCACTATAAATGATTTGCGGGGTAAAGTGGTTCATCTGGATGTAATGAAGAAAAAGGGCAAGGAGCATGAGAAATTATTGGTTTCTGATGATGGTGATAACAACTCACAAGAAAAGAAAGTAAGTGCCTATTATTCTGCCAGTATCATGGTAGCGAATAAGTGTGGAGAGAGAATACTGTATATTTAGCCTTTACAAATGATTTGTTATGTGAACATCTGCAGGGAAATAGTAATAGCTGGAATTCTAACTTTTTAAAATGGGCTTCTGGTTTAATTGGTGGCAGCGAGCAACCAAAAAAAAGTGAAAGCGCCATAGAGGTAAGGGTTTTGTCTCTAGTTTCCGTTCACCACATCTAATAAACTATCTGCCATGCTTTTGGCATTATGCCTAATGTTCTTTTTCTTACGGTAGGAACATGGGAAAGGTGGACGACAGGGAAAAACAATTAATATATTTTCTATTGCTTCTGGACACTTGTAAGTGTTTCATTTCTTTTCACCCATTCATTCTTTCATTTCTACTGTTACAGTTTCGTCTCTGATCTTACTGCTTTTGGTGTTATGAATTCTGCTATGGCTTCTACTTGATGTGTAGTAATGTATCTTTCTCATTGCTGTACCATGGCAGATATGAACGTTTCCTTAAGATCATGATTCTAAGTGTCCTAAAGAATACTCGTCGTCCGGTTAAATTCTGGTTCATAAAGAACTACCTCTCTCCTCAGTTCAAGGTAATCTATTTCTGTGTTATACCTTTTTACACTTTTGTTCGTTATATGAAATCACGAAAGAAGTAATGGGGTTGTCTAACTTGCATTTGTTAACATGCAGGATGTGATTCCAAAAATGGCAGAAGAATATGGTTTTGAGTACGGACTTATTACCTATAAGTGGCCTACATGGTTGCATAAGCAGACTGAAAAGCAGCGAATCATATGGGCATATAAAATCTTATTCCTCGATGTTATCTTTCCCCTTTCTTTAGAAAAGGTATTAGCTTATCTTTTCTTCTACTAGTTGTCATCTCCACATATATGAATAAATATACTTAAAACCCATCCTCATGGGCAGGTCATATTCGTTGATGCGGATCAGATTGTCAGGACAGACATGGGAGAACTCTATGATATGGATATAAAGGGAAGACCTCTTGCATATACTCCTTTTTGTGACAATAACAAGGAAATGGATGGATATCGGTTTTGGAGACAAGTAAATACCTTTTCATTCCTACTTTTTATCGTCAATCATGTTGATTTTAAATCTGTTCATAAATTGTTCCTTGTTTACTTTTTAATCTAAAAGGGTTTTTGGAAAGAACATTTGCGGGGAAGACCATACCATATAAGGTTCGTAACCACTTTTCCTTATTTCTTTTGTTCAAGTCATAGCATTTAGTAATAATAATGTGCCTTTTCCGTTCAGTGCTTTATATGTTGTTGATTTGAAGAAGTTCCGAGAGACTGCAGCAGGAGATAATCTGAGAGTTTTCTATGAAACGCTCAGCAAGGATCCAAACAGTTTGGCCAATCTCGACCAGGTAAGTCATCAATTCGTGTCCCAAATCATCTTGGTCATTGAATATATTTTCCCATAATTATAGATTTTGCTGAATGCTGTTATCTACGTTTTAGGATCTTCCAAACTACGCTCAACATACCGTACCAATCTTTTCTCTACCCCAAGAATGGCTATGGTGCGAATCATGGTGTGGTAATGCCACAAAATCTAAGGCAAAAACTATCGATCTTTGCAACAATCCAATGACAAAGGAACCTAAGCTTCAGGTATATATCACCAATCTTTCTCCCTTAGACATCTCTTATGCGCTTACTAAACTTAGCCATTTTCTCTCAGGGTGCTAGAAGAATAGTCACCGAGTGGCCTGAGCTTGACTTAGAGGCAAGACAGTTCACTGCTAAAATCTTAGGCGAGGAAGTGGAACTCGCTCTGACAGTACCCGTTAGTCCATCACCGAATTCCAAAACTGACGATTCCTCAGTAGAAGATGTGGAGTCAAAGTCAGAATTGTGAATATAACATGCACATCGAAGTTTACAAAATTTTTACTCGTGGCTAAGGAAATATTCTGCGTTTGCCAATCACATGATTATCTCAAGGTACTATTTCCTTAAACCTCAAACAAGCAAGCTACATAAGAGAACTGCAGAATGCTATGGATCAATGCTTTTGAAGCCAATTTTTGCGCAAGTTGCTGCTGTAATAACTTAAAAACTTTTTGAGGCAGACATTTAGATTAACT
>JAYMTB010001169.1:0-11501 GCA_036897585.1 Francoa sonchifolia
AAATTTTAATATTATATATATATATATTTAAAAAAAAATTATAATATTTAAAAAATAAAAAATTTGCTTTGACCAGCGTTAACTAAGCTTTGATCGGGTTTTTCAGGTCGGGCCTTCCCCTCATTTTCTCGATTTTATCAGGTTTTTCAGGCTGAGCTTCACTAGATCGGGTCTTGACCAGACTTTGACCAGCCAGGCCGGACCGAACTTTCAGGCCCGGGCTTTTTGCCCACGTCTAGCCAACTTTATTGTTTGGATGGAAATCATTTACCCAACTACACATAATATTTTTAAAATGAAATTGAATTAGCTTGTTGTAACTACACTCAATAATATCATGTATATATATTTGTCTTATAAAATAATTCATTTGATATCTACTAAAATATAATCTTATTCTACTACTAATGATATTTTAATGCTAAAATATGCGTATATTATCTTAAAAACTTAAATAATACTAGAAAATCATAACAAATATTTTCTCCTCAAATAAACAAAACAAACTGAGCGTGTAGCTATACATGTTTTTTAGATTGACCACTAAATGTGAACATATATACCACTAAATATATAATTTCACTATTAAATGTGGATCCCAGGGGTAGGTACATATATTTGTGTGCATATATAAAGAGAGGAAAAATAATAAATTATAATTCTCTGTTTGTTCGGTTGCACAGAGTACTCCGTCCCAGCAGAGCAAGGTAAGTACAGTGAGAAACCCTAATTTCCCCTTCATTCAATTTGAAATCCTTATGAATCGTACAATTACATCAACAATTCTCTCTACATCTTTTCCAATTCCTCATCAAACCAACGCTTGTTTCGTTTTAGTGATAACTTTGTTGTTCCTTGAAGAGATTCTAGGGATTTTTTTATTGTGCACGATGAAATTTAGGGAATCTACGGTAAATTAGGTATTCCTTTGATTTATTCATAAAAGGTAGGTATCCGTGAAATCTAGGGATTCCAGTGTTAGTTGGTAGTGTTAGTTTGTTCAATTTTTATTTTTTATTTTTTCATTTTCGTGCAACAGTTAACAATGAAACACCAAATTGAAATTTCTATTCAGCAAGTAAACAGATGATTTTGGGAAATTTGAATCATTGCCTTGCCAAATTGATATGTGCTTGTACTAACTTGTCTGTGTTTTTTAACAGTGTTTAGGAAAGTATGGTATCTTCAGATGATGATGCTGAGTTGCTGCCACTGTCGGTATCAAATTATGAGTTTGTAGATGACAATGGCGGATCTATTTCATTTTCCATCTTGCCAGTATCATGGGCCGAGGGTGAGAACCTGGACGACCCCAGAGAAAATATATTCTTGAAAGGAGCTGTTGATAATGGGCTTCAAACAATATATAAGCATGTTACAGCATGGAGATTTGATCTTTCCAATGTGAATCCTGAGATATCAGTGCTTTCAAAGGACAATAAATGGATCAAGCTTATAAAGCCAAGAAAGAGTTTTGAGGGCATAATAAGGACAATTTTGATTACAGTGCACTGCCTTCATGTTGTGAAGAGAAATCCCAAAATATCTGGAAAATCTCTGTGGGACCAATTGTCTAGAATTTTCTGGTATGCTTCAGGTTCCTGAACCTTTGCAGTAATTTTTCATTTTCCTTGTCATGGTTGTGAAACATTTTATAGCTTTGTTCCATTTTTAGCCTATATGAGGTGAGGCCATGGAAGAATGATCTGGTGGATCACATTCCTTTAATCAGTGGAGCTGTTAAAAGGGACACCACTTTGGGAAAGTCCGAGGTCTGTATATCATTTTTGTGGATTTTGGTCGTAAGATGGAAATGAGAATCATATTATCTTTCTTTAGCATTACTTGGTTGTTATTAAAATAGTTTTAATATTTGTTAATCGTGCTATGCATTAAATTCGTAAGTAGAAAGAAAGCATTAATGGTATGATATTAGGGAATTAAAGTGTTATGTGTGGCGGCAGGCACTGTATATGGTATCAAGGGAATCAATTTGTCATCAGTGACTGTTTGAGTATATAAAATAAAAGTAATTGTATCTTTTAGAAGCCTACCTTTGGATGAAGCAGATAATTTGATCATGTCTTTTGTTACATTCGTTGTGACACCATGCTGTGCTTTGCTATAGTTTTATCTGACCTTGTGATTAGGCATGTGAGATTTTGTAATCAAAGTGGGTACTCTAATGATTCGTTTATTTCTTGGGGAATTTGGAGGAACCTAAAGGAAAAAACTTTAGGCAGATATACATTAGGAACATTAGCACCTTGAACCACTAGTTAAACAAATTTTGTGCCCTAAGTGCCCTCAGTGCTCATAGTGTTGTTGGTGGATCCTTGCTATCATTGCAGTTTTGTATTTGTCTCTCTTTCCAGAGTAGTTTTCTTTTCTCTTTAGCTAAGAGTTAATTTTTTTTTTTTTTTTTTTAAAGTCTGTTTTGGTGGCTAAAGTGTTGTGATAATCTCTTTAACTTTATGGATAATGAATTGGAACTATCTTTTGAGAATCACCAAACTTACTTATGTGTTATTGTCATAGTAAATTCCGTTATTTCTTAATTATTATTGTTTGTGTTTTCTGTTAGTGGATTGCAACCTTTTTGGTTAGTTTCACATAAAATCCATAACCTTCTTTGTTTGACAATTTATGAGGAGCAGTTTTTACTTGCATTTATTGAGGGGAGGCCCGGAAAGAGCAAACTATCTGATGAGGTCATATACTTTTCCCCTTTGTTCCCGACTCCTCTTTAACGTTGTTCTTTATTTTACTTTTTTGGAAAAGATTCTCCATTTCCTTCATCACTATGCTCATTTTTCAGGATGTTCAACCTACAACAAGATCTGGGTTTATAGTTGATGATATGGATGATGATATGGATATTACTGAAGAAGATGGTTCTGATGAAATTGATGATTCATATGATTCAGTTTGTGCAATTTGTGATAATGGTGGTGAACTTTTGTGGTATGCAGTTTTTATAAGATTATTTTTGTATCTACTGTTTGCATCTAGTTATCTTTAATGACTCCCTTTTTATTATGAATAACATGTGAACATCTAATGTTAGACTAGCTTAAACTCCATTTATTATTAAGGCTGTTGTTAATAGGTCCTCTTTGTTGTTATTGTTGCATAACAAAAAATTTCATATGAAACCTTTAGAGCAACATCTTATTACTTTAGTACTACTATTAATAGTAATACCTATTTACTATTGAAGAGCAATAATCTTTGTTTTTTTTTTGTTTTCAAGTTTAGTAATCATCTTGAATCAATTGCAGATCTGGATTAAATATTTAGGGGGCCGATTTAAAATTTATGAATGTATGAAAATTGAGCTAAAGGGGGTATAAGAGGACTAGTTCATAAAATTTAATACTTTATGTATATTAGATAAAAGTTATTAATAAAGGGTTATATAAAATGTGAAACGTATATTGAATTATAATAAAGACTTTTTAATAAGAGATTATTCTATTATTTTAACGATTTTTTTTTCCATATAGAACTTGAATTAACCGAAATCTATCTTTAAGATTTTTTATTTTTACTATATTTATTATTGAAGTAATGTTTAAAAACTAAAGAAATATATTATGATAAATTATTATTTTTAATTATTGTACACTTTCAATCTTTTACTTATATTTAAAAATATAACTAATATTTTATTTAATGCCCTACCTTATACTCAAACTCCCTTACCTCATTATCTTAGTTTTTGCTCAAATCTTAATTTATTAATTTAAGGTTTTTACTAAAAATGTAATTTCATTTTTATCTAGAATTTGCATAGTTATTATTAATGTTACTAAGCATTAATGGGAAGAAAAGAAATTAACTAATCAAAAACTAAAACAATATATTGTCACGGGTGTTTGTGTATGATTGGGTGGTTCTTTGCCCCGTAAATAACTAAAGTAAATTAATAGTGCTCGTAAAAGTTTATGTATGAGTTTGTTTATGACCTTTCACAGCTGTGATGGAAAGTGCTTGCGGTCTTTTCATGCAACTCCAGAGTCTGGCAAAGATTCAATGTGCGTTTCTCTTGGCTTTTCTGAAGAACAAGTGGAAGTATGATTCTCTTCTATATTTTCTTCAAACTTATTTATTTTTTATTTAGTGTTTTTACCCTTTTAACGTTGTTTGTTTTTTTCTTGGCAGAAAATTGAAAAATTTTATTGTAAGAATTGTGAGTATGATCAACATCAGTGTTTTGCTTGTTGGAAGTTAGGTTCCTCTGTTAAATCTTCGAGTGCTGAGGTAAGAGTTTGTCTTTTCCTGAAAAACCAAACTGATTGTTCTTTTCCTATTTAAATGTATACAATCATTGCTTTGTTTTACAGGAGTGTAATAATGTTCACTTTATTAATTAAAGTGCTACAAGATGAAGTTGTCTGTCCAAATCAATTATTACCAAATTTATCTAGCCTTTTGTGCATAAGAAGCATAATTTAGGGATGGAGGTCAATACGACCAGTAAGTGATTTTTAGAGCTGTTGCATAATTTAGGGACTGTTTTAGAGATACCAGTGTCTGTTTTCTATTCTTTTCTCCATCTATCCTTCCCTCTTCTTCATTTAGGTATTTCTTGTCTCACTCCGTTTGGTCATCTTACTTTTGTGTTCAAATTTTGGGTTTAGGCTGTACACCAGAGGAGTTTTATAGGATAAATGTTATTCTTTCATGATTTATGTAACTATTTTTTGCTAACACTGGCTTCATGAGTTGTATCCATTTGCGTATTCTTTGCCACCACATCTGATTTCTTTGGTATACTTACCTATTTGAAGTAGAAAAATGCACCCAGTCTTTGTTTTCTTCGTGATGATTTTGTGAATGAAATTTAAATTTGAAATTTGCATGTTAAGGTGTTTCCCTATTTAATAACTTGATTTCGCACCTCACATCTAAGTCAGAGATTTATAATTTAGCTTTGCCTTAAAAAATCTACACCTCATTTATTTTTCAATGTACATTTTATTTTACAAGAAAAAATTCTTGTGATGTGTATGTCTAAAAGTAATAATATCCTATTGGTCAATTTATTTAGACATCTTCTAATTATTAGTGGAGTATACCTTAATTTTACTAGTAAACTTTCCATTTATGCGCTTGCCATTTATGGCTTGTTCGGGTGATTCTCTGCAGGAAAAGTTGTTTATTTACTAAATTTGCTCCCATAAGGAGTTCGATTTGACTCCTGTTCCTACTTCACATTCCGTAAACTTACTAGTATTTGGCGAATGTTTTGTTTATAATTCTGTCACCAATCTCTGCATACCCTGATTAATTTTTAGTTTCACGTTTCTGGTCAGCATTTTTACTTTTGTTCATTTCTATACCATAACATTGATATTTGCAGTCACAACTTAGTCTGCTGCGATATAATACTCTTACAACTTAATTTCAAGAATTTTACTTTTAATTTAGATTTTTCACTAAAGATTGAAGAACATTTCTTCACTAATTTCTCTTTTAGGTTTTTCCATGTGCTTCGGGAAAATGTGGCCATTATTATCACCCACATTGTGTTGCAAAGTTGCTTAATCAAGGGAATGACGCTGCTGCAGAAATTCTCAGGGCAAGAATTGTTGCTGGGGAATCTTTTACATGCCCCGTCCATAAGTGCTGTGTTTGTAACGAAAAAGAGAACAAAGATGAGCCTGAATTGCAGTTCGCTGTTTGCAGACGTTGCCCTAAATCGTACCACAAGAAATGCTTGCCAAAGTAATCTCTATAGTAGTCTCCGTCTTATAATATAGTCCATGGTTAATAGTGTCATGAAGTTTATGCTCAACTTCTTCTTATCAGGAAGATTTCTTTTGAAGAGGTGGAGGAAGAAGATATACTGCAAAGGGCTTGGGAGGGTCTCTTACCCAATCGCATATTAATATATTGCTTGTGAGTGTTTTTCCATCTTCTACTTTTCTTCTTGGTTTCCTCAGTATCAATAATGAGTTCTTTCTTTTAATTTTTTATTCTTAATCAGAGAACATGAAATTGTTGAAGAAATTGGCACTCCAGCAAGAGATCATATAAAATTTCCTTCTGTTGAAAATAAGTACACTGTTGAAGGAAAAAAGAAGAAACAACTAACAGAGTTGCTTGAAAGAAGAAAAAATCTTCCTAAGAAGAGAAGTCTTAACTCCGAAGACACTTTCCAGGGAAGAAGTGCTGTAAAAGCAACAAAACAGGCTGAGAATGCGTTTCCTTCTTTGAAACTGGGTGAAATTAGGAAAAAAAGTGAGAAGGTATCTTCTGCATTGGGTTCCTTAAGGAAAGTGAAACAATGTGATGCATCCCGAAGTTTTCTCAAAGACAATGTGAAACCTCTCTTAGCGGACGCAAATAAGTCAGCGATGGCTGGTGAAGGCAAGACCTCCCTTGGAGACAAGTTATATGCAGTGCTGTGTAAGGGACATGAGTCAGTAAAATTTGGTAAACGGGAGAAAGAGTACAATGATCTTGACAAAACTGTGACCGTTAAGGGTGCCATGAAGAAGTCAAGCAGTCATGCATTAGATGCCGAGTCGGAGAAGAGGTATTATTCTTATTCGTTATTTCCTATTTTAGCCAGTATTAGTTATGGGATATGTGATGATTGCTGACTATGTTAATTTGCAAGTTTTAATCCAAACATTGATCATGTAGTATAAATTTTTTGCAATGTAGAATATTGAATATAATGAAAGAGTCTGCATCTTCAATAACTCTTAAAGACATCGTAAAAAAGCACAAAGTTCCATCTACCCATGCAGCTCACTGGTTAAAAAAAGTTGTGGATAAGACCATTACGATGGGAAAGGTGGAGCATGCAGTTGAGGTATGCAATTATCAATTTTGAACTTTAATTTGTTGCTCTAATTGTTGGCAATGTTTTTAAACTTTTTCTGTCCGTTTTATATACTGTATGCAGGCAGTTCGGACCGCTTTACAGAAGCTAGAGGAAGGGTGCAGTATTGAAGATGCACAAATTATTTGTGAAGAAGATTTTCTTAGACAAATAATGAAGTGGAAGGTTGGTTATCATTCCCTCAATCATTCACATTTATATATATTTTTGGATAAGTCTATGTATTAGGTTATTTCGAACTATTATTGGCAGAGTCAATTTTCTTTTTCTTCAATGCTTTTCTTTTTCCCATATAGTCTGTATGGAATTTTTGTGTCGGTAATGCTATATGTGGAAGAATATTTTCCTTGGAATTTCAACTTATTAGCTAATATTCATAAGATTATATTAGGCAAAAGAAAATTGCTATATATGGATTAGCAAGAGGTAAGTGAGAAGGAAATATTTCGATAACTTAGATCTGTGATTAATAATAGAGGAACTGACGAGTTTGTTCCTCGGATTTCGAGTGGGTTGGATAAAATAGAGGAATTCCAGAGCATCTTGCTACCTACCAAGTCCTATCAACTTGAGTTGAAAAATGTATTGAATTATAGTGAACTTTTTGCTATTCTCATTTGTACGTAGCATTGGGCTACTAAGAAGCCAGGTGCCCGTATAGTGACTGTTGCTGAAGTGTGAAAGCTATTGGCCACACAAGAATAATAAGTAAAGAAATCAATTAACAAAAGTTGAGAAAAACGTGTTTGTGACTTTTTGGTCATGTTTAGGCTTGGCCTTTTAATGCCCTTTGAAGAGTGATTTGTTGATGAGGCTAAGAGAGGTAGGATGAAAATATTGAGTAGATTTAGTTTAGAAAAACTAGATTGTTTATTAAGGCTTAGTTGAATTCGATTCGGTAAGTTGAGTTAGGTAACATATATTTTGGATGAGTTGTCTCTTCTTGACATAAAACAACTGCAATATGGTGGTTATAGTAATTGTTTTCAAATATATTGCAAGTGCATATTGGTTTAACCTTTAATTCCAATCAAAATTTTAAATTCTACTAAAATTAAATAATTAAAAGCATATATCCATTTGGAGTTTTATGTTGTAAAAGGATTAAGTAATGATGAAGCTTCCACACCCAAAATGGCAATAAGGTGGGACTCAGAAGGTGGTCTAAAATCTCCTTGACTGGATGTTGGTTAAATTCACTTACCACATATTACCTCATGCATATTTGTGAAGATAATTGCTTCAGGAGTTTCTTTTATGGAGCATACAATTGTTTTTGTGTGGCATTGACATGCTGTAATAATTAAGGTGTGCGTTAGTGCCCAAAGATCATTTCCAGGTTTTTTAGGGGGCTTTATAGGTGACATTTTGTTCGCGAAATCAGGATTACGTATTTCAATTAAATTCCAAGATGTTGATTCCCGGAGTACTATTAAGAAGGGATATAACAAAAACCAGCCTTGTGGTTTGCTAATGTTCCAAAGACACTCCTGTGGTATTTGCTCTTGCAATTAGCTACCTTGTGGTTTCCATTTGGTCAAAAACTAAATTTTTTTTCCAATATGCCATTAATAACATTTACAAAATATTAATTGTTAATCATTTTTTTGGGGATATAATTATCAGTAAATATTTATTTTATTAAGTTATGCATTTCAATCTCAAAATTAATATTCGAAAAATTAATTTTGACAAAAAAATCATATGTGATTGAGGGCATATTTGGAAAAAACTTGAGTTTCTTAAAATGGAAATAGGGTAACTAATTGCAAAAAGAGAGAAAAAAAAAACCACAGGGTTGTCTTTGGTACACAAGTAAACCGCAGAGGTTGTTTTTATAATTCTCCCTATGAATTATTGTGTTTGGTTAATCCAACTAGATTCTCGAAATCATGAATTACTGTAGTAATCTAGTTATTTACCTGAAGTTAAGGGTAGTAATTTGATTATTTACCTAAGGTTAACTCAATTAAATTATCGAAATCAGGATTCCCAAAGTTTGAAACGTCAATCATGATTCCTAAGTTAATGGGAATTGTGGTTTGCATAGAATTGATTCCGCTCCATTCTGTGACCAAACATTGCTATCCGAAAGTTTTTAATTAAATACTGGGAATTGAGATTATAATTCCGCGAACCAAACACCATTTTAGAAGTTTGTTAGATAAGAGATTGATGTAGAACCAATAATTACTCACACGTGTAGCAGTAAGTATTGAAAAAGAAGAGATATAAGAAAGGGAAGAAGAGAGAGAGAAAAGGATGAGGAGAAAAGAGATAAATAATTATAGAAAAAGTAGGCCATTAGTTTGGGAGGGTGAAAACATAGGAAAACATGAGTGGTAGGAAGCAACTTCCTAAGTGTCATACAAAAAATAGCTTACAAACATAACATCTCTTTCTGACACTAAAATGCTAGGTAAACCGTGTAACTTTGTGCAAGAATAATTTGCTTATGTGCTTATTTATTGAATGTGTTTATTGTTGTATTGCTTTTGGTGTTTAATCAATAACTAAACACACTTGTAGCAGTAAGTATTGAACAAAGAAGATATACACACAAAGGGGAGAGATGAGGAGCAAAGAGAGAAATATAGTGTGAGTCTGTAAATGGTTTATTCAAATACCCAAATGTAACACAAGTGCCTCTTAGTATAAGCTAAGTAAACCATAATTAAAGTAAACTCAAATTCAAACGACTAAATACAATTATTCCCTCAATAAGATATTAATTATTCCTACTCTTGTGTTTAACACAAGTGCGCCCAAAATTCTTCTTAAGTGGTCCCCCATCAGAGATGCTCCATAGGATTATAATAAATAAATTTTTTAATAGTCATTATCTGATTGATTCACTATAAGTGGTGTGCGTACATTTATTTGAACATGGACTTGTGTTGTGAAGGAAATTAGAAAAGGTTGAGGGGATGTTTGATAACCTCACTGCACATTTGCATTCATAGTACTTTAAAATATAGTTGATAATATATAAATTATGTACTTAATTAATTGATTAAGTTCCCATACAGAAAGAATTTTAAGAATGAATAAAGCGTGAGTCATGTATTCTGCAGAATATTGTTCATGCCAAGTTGTATCTGTTTTCTCAGCCTACGAAAGTGCAAGCCAAGTGTTCTTGTCGCTCATCTCTTAAGCGTTGCATTCATTATAAATATTATTTATTGTATTTCATTTCTTTGTTGATTTATATTCTTGTAGAACAAACTTAAAGTGTATCTAGCTCCTTTTCTATACGGCATGCGGTACACGTCCTTTGGTCGCCATTTTACTAAGGTGGATAAACTTGAAGAGGTAATTCAGCTGTGTTTTTACTCAAGGCTATTTTATCTGCTTTAAAATTAATGTCCTTAATGCATCTCTTTCATTTTTAATTGCCATTAAAGAACAGAATAATTAGCACATATCCTCTTTCATATTGGAATAAAATGTAGTTGAGTTTAGACTTTGTATAATAGTGATACTTAAAAATGTTGACACCTTAAAGATTCCTTGCTAACAATTATGTGATCATATGTTGACATTGACAGTTGGAAAGTAAAACAGGTTGAATTGTCTTATTGTGTGGTTGTGTTGAGATTGTGTGGTGTTTGAGGCAAGCCAAAAAGTTCTCATAAACCCAAGTTACAGTCATGTGTCTTTTGGATTCAACTTTTTGTGTAGGAACCATTGTTATGAGTTATGACCATCAATGTTTTAATTCTTGGTACTGATGTTTTTCCATAATTTTGGACTTTCCTGAGCACATCAACATAATGAAATAATTGAACTCAGATATTATCTTTGATTTTATGGATCTTTTTTTTTAAACATATGTTTGGGATGCCTGCTCCCCATGAGGGTAGTGGGCAATAGAGTGCTCTGGTTTTCAGAAGCAGTCAAGTATGATGCATATTTCAAATGTTCTGTACCTCCTTGTTCAAATGGAAAAAGGAAAGGAAATTTTTTTAATTGGAGGGATCAAGACACAAGTTTCATCTCTTCTCCTGAAATATATCGAGATTTCAGAGTGGGAAGACGAAATCCACCTTAAATTTATATTTCCTGGAGATTTCGCAAAATTTTGACGAGTCAGTTTCACAAAATTTCAAGTCAATTTTGAGAAAGGATCTAGGGTTCAGAAGAAGAAAGAAATCATAGTCTTAGATTGAAAAGGCCTATCTCTGATGTTGTGTGGTGATCCATTATCATGACATATTGTCGTTTCTTGGCATTTGAACATTCTAAGGTGTTTGTTTTGCAAGGTTTATACTTTTACTTGAACGACTGATATCATATCATATGGGCTTTGTAACTCTTAAATGGAGTTGAATGACTGAGTTTAAGCAGTTTAATGGCTTAGATTAAATAACAATAGGCTGAATGACTGAGATTATTATTATACTTTCTGAAATTAGCTTTAAGTTTTTATTATCCCATAAGTCTATTTGTATTTTTGTCTAATAATGTTAATATTTCACTTTAAATATGCATATAGGTCTCAAATGTGCACAAATGCAAGTATAGAATGAATGTTTTTACTTGCAAATATAATGTAGCTTGTCTTCTGAAAACGTCGAATAGTTTCTCTGTGATTTACCGTTTCTCAAAATTTTATTGAAATATTTTGTTTTCAGTTCCTCAACTA
>JAYMTB010001170.1:0-11501 GCA_036897585.1 Francoa sonchifolia
GGAAGCAAATATGAGCAGGAGTAACAACTACTTCACTCCATAAACTATTTAGTCTCATCTATTCATCTAGTGAAAAGGTCCAGATTTGATGTAAGGCATGACAATCAGGGCATCATATAGCTTATCATCTAAATCTTCACGTCTTTTTTACATGAAGGGCCAAGTATCCCTAGTTATGAACCCTGACACACCTGAAGGTTTCTGAGAGTTACAGACAGTTTAACTACAATGTGCTTGTTTGAAAGTCAGAATTGCGAATCCATATGCCATATAAGATGAATACCATTGTATTAGATAAATCAATCAATCACAAAAAAAAATGCCTTTCATGTTCAACTTCGAAGCAATCCCATTTTTGAGTATTACATTAATAAACCAAGCCCTTTGAGTATCTCAATTCTCAACAATATACAATTCTTTTGTTACGTGCCAACTTAATCACACAATCAGACATTAAAAAACATAATATAGTTTCACAGAATCAATACATCAAACAATTGGTGTGCAGTTTTTTTTTTCTTTCTAGTTTCATCTAAATGCAAAAGATATACAAGGGATTAGAACACTAACATAGGCCTCAATCTCGCAATCTCAAACTCCATCTCCTAAGCTTCAGTATCAAGAAAGTACTCAATCAACTCCGCGGGAGTATCCGGAGCAATCCGCGACTATCACAAACCATAAAAACACAAAACCAAATTCCCACCAAATAAGCCAACAAAAACCATAACCAAACACAATCACAACACCACAACACACACTCAAAATCAATAACCCAATCTAGCAATAAATTACTTGACGAAGAACACGGCGACGCTCCTTTTCTTCACGAACTTGTGCTTCAAAAGCCTCACGAGCACCAGCGTCCTTCTCAAGCCGTCTTTGAAACTCACGTCTAGCAATATGCCCAGTTTGCGGCTTACCAAGCAAACCTTCCGGATCCTAAATTGAAAACCCAAGTAGTTAGAAGATTGTTCACAAATTTACTCTGGGAGGGAAAAATTGAAAATTCAGATACCCATGAAACGCAAGAGATTTGAGGCTTGAAATTGTTCGGTTTTGACAACCTCGTACCGGCGAACAGGCTTATCGTAGTAGCGATTCCGGCTGCTAGAGCGGCCATTGATGATTGGAGCTGAGTTTTTCTCAGCCACTGGTTCTTTGTTTGATTTGTCTTATCGTCGTTTTGGGAAGGAGGAAAGGGGTAAAATGGTCATTTCGATTGTGGCGGGAATTATAACCGTTATGGTTTAAAGTAATTTAACTACAGGTATTTATCGATTTCAGAGGGGACAATTGCATTTTGGTCCCTCATTTTTACATATATTAATGTTTTTTCTTTTCCTTTTTAAATTAGATGGACTGTGCATAAAATTTTAAATTAGTAAACAAATGTTCTTTTAATATATAACTCAAAATTATTATGAAAAATATTAATAAAAGATAATTTTTATCAAAGTTGAGACATTTAACTAAACTAGGTTTCAAATTACTTCTGCACTCCGAACTATTTACTTTTGATCAATTTGCATTTCATATTTTTTAATGGTTTCGAATCAACTTTTTACTGTTAACTTAAGATCATCTTAAATTTTTTGTTACTGATCCATAATATAACTTTTTTAGGTGTTATTGTCACGTGTCATGCGTTTTATTACGCAATAATTTTTTTGAGTGTAAACATTTAACGGAAAATTGAAAATAATTTTGAATTAATAATTTGAAATACAAATTGATGAAAATATTATTCAAATGGAGAATAAAATTATGAATGGGATACATTAAATTTAAGTATATTAATTAGGTGTGGACTGCCAGAAAATAAATAAACCTTTTTCTGTTGGCATTTGTATGTCTTCTAGAAACATTATAACTCTTCCAAACCACTAAACTTTAATAGCCACTCTGCGTCTCCCACGTGTCCCTATACCACCAATTTTTATTTTTTTATTGTAAGTAAATAATTAATTTAGTAATTAAAATAAATAATTTTGTCCCACAGATAAATCGTCCCTATAAATAGCAACAAAGCAAGCAACAGAAGTTGAAAGAGAAGATGGAAAGCAGCAAGAAATCTCTGTTGACTATCATGGCGGTACTGATGATAGCAAGTTTCGGTACCTTATCAATGGCGCAAGACAATCCATCGTGCGCACAGAAACTCACTAGTTGTGCCGATTATCTCAAAAACACTACTAATCCACCTGATTCCTGCTGCAATCCGCTCAAGGAAACAGTAGAAAATGACAGAGTTTGTCTCTGCAATCTCTACAACACTCCTGGCTTCCTCGAATCACTCGGCGTCAATATTTCTCAAGCGATTCAACTTTCTCAAGCTTGTGGCGCTAACGTCGGTTCTGATATGTGTAAAGGTATGATTGCTGAAGTTGAATCGATTAGGTTTTCAGATCTGGAGTTCGGTTTGTGGTTTTTCGATTTACTGTTGTGTTGATTGCCGTGTAGGTTCTGCCATTTCCAGATCTAGTAATTTTTCAGTTCTAGATAGCAGTTTTCATCAATTGATTTTGACCAAATTTCTTGTGTTCTTATTTTGCTACAGTAATGGCTCCGCCTCCTGCCTCCGGATCACCACCAGGTATGAATTTCTTTTCAATTTACATTGATTGTTTGTTGTGATTCTGCTCAATTTCATCTTCTATTACAAATCATGATCATCTAGATTAGGGAAAACAGTTTCTAACATTGAATATTCAATTTTGAGCAAACGCTTTTTGGAATTTCCTCAAATTTTCCACCAAGTGTTGTTGAATATGACAGATAATATATATTTATTTAATTAGTAAAAAATTGAATTTTATTCGAATTTGAAGAGTCTTGTGTTCAAATTGAAATTCCGTTTTTTTTTTCCACCGGCATGAATTTGAATCCTATGAATGAACACCGTTTGTCTTCCGCAGAAAAAATTGATTGGGATTCTTCTTTATATCATTGTCTGAAAAGGCAAAAGTATTTAATGGGCTGATTTTTTGACTATTTAATTCATTGAAGGACTTTTTTTCCTTAGCAAACAAGCTGGGATTTTCTTTGAACCAAAATTTTCCACTTTAGCTATGGCCCCATATATCACACTACTTGTTACTTTTCTTCCTTGAAGTCTTGCTTTAGTTTTTAGTGTATTTTTATGCTTTTATATGTTATTTTTATTTTACGATTATTGGTAATTAACTACCGGGTTGGACCTACTGTCTATGCAATATGTTGCAACCTGACTTTAGCTTCCACTGACACAAAACTCTATAGTTAGTAGGAGCTAATCTTATAAATAGCATACAAAAGTAATACTTATCCTATGAGGGCCGTAATATCTCTTTTCCCACTAACTCAAAACTCTATAATTACTAAGAGCTAATCTTACAAATAGTAGACCAAACTAATGGGTTGTAATATTTCTGTTCCCACTAACTCAAAACTCTATAAATAAGAGCTAATATAGCAGACCATACTAATACTTATCCAACGTAGGATGTAATATTTCTGTTTCCACTAACTCAAGACTTTATAAGTAGTAAGAACTAGTCATATTAATAGCATACAAAACTAAAACTTAGCCGATGTGGGACGTAAACGTAATTTATCTACTCCCACTAACCATTAACCATTAACCATTTAGAAATATTGAAGTTGAAAAAAGTAGCTTTCAGCTCAACTTTAAGATATTAATAGTAGACGGGTTTAGTAAATTAAGCTATGCCATGACTTTTTTTTTGCCAGATTTTTCTTAAATTGTATACTTAACTTGTGCATATGAAAGTTGATTAGGTTTGTAAAACTGTTAAAATTTGAAATTCGAGTTTGATATTATTTTTGAGAATTTGATATCTAACTGCTTTTGATAATATTTGTCGGGATTTTCAAATGCTACGAACTCAACACACACCTCATAAACCTTTTGCCAAATGATACAACATGACCATATTATAACAAATGTTGCAAACTAAGAGTTATTAATTGTTGTTTCGTGTTTGATAAATCCTTACAGGAGTGCCTGGAAATGACAATAATGCAGCAGGAAGAATTGCATGGACTGGAATTTCTACCTTACTCCTAATTTGGGTTTCTATGATCTTTTATTAGGCTTTTCCACATTGTTATAAGATATTTCATTATTTCGATATTTAAGGAGTTATCAATTTCCATATTGGAGATTAGATTATATATATCTCTGATTTTCTTTTAGTTAATTTGAACGAATTGTTAATTTATTTCCTATTTATTTCCATTATTTCAATATGTAATTAATTTAACTAGGATGGATGATGTCTAACTGGTATAAGTTCACATCGAAAAATAATTGAATTTTTGTTTTACTTTTAGTGAATTCATTTCTTTTTCTAGGAGCCAGAATCAATAAAATAAAATAAAGAACTTAGAAATTAAAGAATCAAAAACACTTGATGCATCCCGCCAAGGAGCAATGGATCCGAAGAAGGTCTATCCTATCAATTTAAGCATTTCATCGAACAATGCAAGTTCAATCCCTCCATTCTCACTGATTCTTAAATTTCCTTCTTCCGTCGCTATCTCCAACGGTAATAATCCAGATCATGTAATCAAACAAGGAACAGTAGCGAATTCATTTGACATATTTCAAAACTATTTGTGTTATTAGGATTGGCGCTAAACTTTTGTCATCTGCTTATAAGGATGATGATGATTCCACTTCAATACTGTTTTAGGGCTTTGTAGTTATGTTTATGTGTTTTTTGCTTTTGATTTCTTGTGAGTGAGGATTTGAGGTGAAGAAAAGTTATGTAGTTGTTGAGAGTGGTGAGGATATGAAGGAGATGGATGGTGTGAAAGGAAAGGAAGAAGAAGATGAGATAATTGACTCTGATGTGGAGTTAGAAGGCGAGATTGTTGAACCTGATAATGATCATCCACAGAAGGTTTTTATTAATCATTTGTTTGTTTGTCTGTTTGATATGTTTGTTGTACTTGTGAGGTGAATGAGTTTGTTTTTATGCAGCTGGGTGATCTGTTGGTGGAAGTCACGGATGAGGATGAGAGTCGTCATGCTTCCCAATCGGCAAAGGCACTGTATGCTACAGTTTTCTCTGGAACGTAGGTAAGCTGGTGGAAGCAATTGAGCATCTCACTGAGGCCATTTTGTCTATCCATCATCAGCAATAATGTAGGCCATTTTGCATAGTCCCATTGGTCATGTTTGTTTGAATTCATGAGCTAATTTGAATTTTGATTAATAGTCAGTTGCATCACTTTGATGGTTTTACAGCTACTGTGTACATCAAAATGAAGCTAACCGAGACGCTGATGCGGCTTTAAAGGCTGTTTCCTCTTAACTCATGTTGCTAATTAATGTTTTTGTAATATTTGCATCATGCTTCACATGTACTTTCGAGTTACATTTATGCTTGAATGTATGCCTTTGACTGATGGTTATTATATACTGAAATATTATTAGAATATACATATTTATGCTGGTTGGGCATTTGGGGTACATTACATGCGTAATGAGATAGATGCCACATTTTTGTACAAGTAGATCCTTACCCCCACGTCTTTTGTGCTTTCACGTAGTTTTATTATGCTATTCATGGAGCACACAGGTTGAACCCAATTCACGCTGAATCAAGGAACACCGTAGGAAGTATGGTAGGTTGCACAAAGAGAGAGAGGAGAGAAAGATTGAGTGCGAAAGACAACGTCAACGTGCTGAAGCTAAGGTATGTATATTGTTATTCATCCTTCATCTATTACTGCATTTTTTGTTTTTTGCCACATATTATCTTACTTGGATAATGTTCTTTGTGCTGAAGGCTGCCTATGAGAAGGCTACGAAGCAAGAGCAGTCATCTTCCAGTAAACCATCTGGAGGCATACCCGGTGGATTCCCAGGAGGCATGCCACTAGAGATGCCTGGAAATGTCAACTATAGTAAATTGCTGAATGTAAGTATCATGGGGCTAGTTTCTTATTCATGTTTGTAAAAATAACTGATGGACTTTTCTAGCTAGTTACTCAATTCAACTGAACTTTAATCTAAAACTAATCGGCATCGTAATTTTTTAACTGACCGAATCATCTAGCTAATTATTAAGTGTGACCATTTTTCCTAAACATTCTTTCGGAAGCATTGACAGATCAACTGTGCATTCTACTATGCATTTCGTGCTTCTATATTCTCTTTCTTTACGCTGTTGTGCGCAGTTCTACAATAAATTAAATTCTATATTGGAATCTGCTTCATAGATTCATCTTCTTCTGATGTTGTTTTTTCTGGCAGGATCCCGAACTCTTTACAGCATTTAAACATCTGGAAGTCATGGTTGCTCTTCAAGATGGTAGTCATTTTGTATTGAAAGTTTCATTATTTCTGATGGTACCCTTGTTTACTATTGATCCTTCAGCTATTTTTGCAATTTGTTAAAGTCTTGATTTTGTACATTCAGTCAATGTGATTGGTAGGTTTAAAGAGAAATTGGGTACTTCAGTCCATAGAAGTTTCTCAACGTTCAAACGTTGGCCTATCTAAACAGACTTTTACGTTCTATGAAACTGTTTTCTCACAGTTGTTTGTGAGGTGGACAATTCTGAATATCTGTTTGTCCGCCAGTTATTGGATCAAATGAAGTTAGGTTGCTTGCTGATTTTGGTGGTTAAATATGGTCCCGAACATGGTCTGATCTTCTGACATCCTAAGCTTTGCATACAATGCTAGCATTCATGGACTACATTTCAAAACATCATGAATGGACGTTCTAAGGAAAGTTCTTGATGGGATTAGAGAACAAACATAAATGACAGTAGGCTTATGATGTGTGTCGCATGTCGGTATTTCCTTTGACAACCATGCACTACAGTTTAATTAGTGTTAAGTCAAAAATATGTAGGCAATATTTTACATAAACTTCCGCAAATATTCTGATAAAAATATTCAATTTGAAATTTGAATATTGAGAAAAATCATTTAAGAAAACTACTACGGAAATACTCTGAAATATTTGACACATATTTTTCAGATAAATAAAGTCAGATTTGGGAAAGTTTTCAAATACATAATATTTTGATTATCGTATTTTTGGAAAGATTGAAAATTGAACGAACAGCAAGCATAAAGACAAATTCGTGATTCATTATTCAGCAATCACATTAGACAAACTGAATACGCATCAGGAGAAAAGGGTAATTCTTAACCATCTTGTATGAACGAAGATTAACGAAGCATCAATTAGGTAGATCGAATACTATTTAACGATGCAAACAAAATAAGTACTGATTATACTTTTACGATTAAAGCAATCATGTCGCGGCTGAAAGACAGAGGAAATAACTGGTGTATTGTTTCTATCCTATTTAAATTGTAAACCTATTATGGCATAGATTGTAGGAAGAAGTCCTAATATCTATATGAGTCCTAGTTGGTGTTTGTAATTCGATTTAAATAGTGAATTGTTGAGAGCTGGGCGAGCCCTGCAGACATAGGTGTGAGCACCGAACTGCGTAAATAATTGTTTTGCGTCTCTTATGTTTATCGTTTCGAATTTTCGTTTTTGATTCTGTGAGTTACAGACTGTATTACGACACTTTGTATCACCTGATACTGATCAAATCTAACAATTAGAATAACTGCTGACATTTTCTACAAGTGCGTTACATGTGATCTTTAACATATTTGTTTTTCAATTATGAATAGCACACCGTTATATGTTTCACATTATTATGCATGTCTGACGGCCCTCTTAATTTCTTGACCGATGTTTCTGCAGTGACGATCAACCCTGCTAATCTACCAAAGCATCAAGCAAACCCCAAGGGGGCTCCCACACTAGCCAAGATGATGAGCAAATTTGCAGGACCACAGTAAAGAATCATCACGATCGATGTTAGGTCCAACGCAGAATGCTCGTGTTGCACTTGATGGACAATCGTGTAAGTTCCTCTTATACCTAGTCTAAGTTATTGGCATTTAAATGAATGTGTAGAAATAAAGATACAAAATATAACTTCAAATGCAATCTTAATAATGAAAGTAAGTAAATATTTGGTGAATTCCTTGAATTAGAAAACAAGAAATTCTTTTCAAATTCTCAATGGAAAATATTACTTTCATTGCAAGTTTCTCTTTTAAATTACTCACTTTACCTTCTTTGCTTCTTCTTCTGCATGTTTCATTAAATGGGTCCATATATAATTCATGAATTTAGACAAATAACAAAATATTATATGAATCTCATAGAATCACCTAATTTAGTCAAACCTTTGCCATGTACTCTTCATCTTCATTTGGCATAACAAATTTAATAATGTATTAATTAACATATTCAAACACCATTAATTATTCTTTTGAATTTTATTAAATTATTTTTCTTAGCCTTAAAGTTACCCTTGCACCTAAACTTATCCCATTAACTAAATGATCAAATATATTTACACTAACAAATTTTATACTTAAGCGCACTTTTATTCATTTTTATTTATAGATAACTAAATGATATTAGTGTCACGTATTAAATTCAAATACGAAAATATATAGAAGACATATCTGAATTCAAATTGAATTGACTATTTAAATACTTATTGAACATTCGCTTAGTTTAATTGGATGGGATGATTTTTAATTTTTAATTACTTATCCTATTTTGTAAATTCAAAATCCAAAAATGTTAAAGTGAAATGAATCATCCAAAATTACTAAATTTTTCTCTCTCTCTCTCTCTAAAATGGAAGTTTTTCAACTTTCTCTCTCTATGCTTATTATACCTATATAAAAGCTCCTCTTTTTCTACTGGGAAAAAGTGATATCAAGGAAAGTTTTCCTTCTACTCAATCCAACCCATCAATCGATTCCCTTAATTTCACATACCCATTTCATATCAAACCCTAATTCCATCTCTGTAATTCCCAAAACCCCCCAAAAGCAATCGATAAAATTTGGGGGTTTTGGCTTCTGATTGCAGAAATGGCTCAATTGAAGATGATTTCTCACCTTGATGACATTCCGTCCACTCCCGGAAAGCTTAAACCGGAGAAATCGATCTACATTCACCGTCTCCGATTTCATTCTTCCCTTTCGAAATTCACTATTTGGTTTTCCTTTTCCCTTGCTTTGATTCTCTGTTTTTGTCTTCTTTCCTTTACTCCTGCTTCATCGCCGTCTCCACGGCGAGCTCTCGGCGATTCATGGGGCGGTTCCGATTGGGAAAAACGAGTTCGTTCATCAGCGCGTGGGGTTTCAGTACCCGGGTTTACTGTTTTAGTCACTGGAGCGGCGGGTTTTGTTGGTACTCATGTGGCCATGGCATTAAAGCGGCGTGGCGATGGTGTTTTGGGTATTGATAACTTTAATCGGTACTATGATCCGTCATTGAAACGTGCTCGCCAGAAGCTTCTTGTGAGTGCTGGTGTGTTTGTTGTTGAAGGTGATATTAATGATTCATTGGTTCTTCAAAAGCTTTTTGATGTTGTACCATTTACTCATGTAATGCATCTAGCTGCTCAGGCAGGTGTTCGTTACGCAATGCAGAATCCGGAGTCTTATGTTCATAGCAATATTGCCGGGTTTGTGAATCTTCTTGAGGTTTGTAAGGCTGCGAACCCGCAGCCTTCGATTGTGTGGGCATCTTCTAGTTCGGTCTATGGGCTGAATTCGAAGGTTCCTTTTTCAGAAAAGGACCGGACGGATCAGCCTGCGAGTTTGTATGCTGCTACTAAGAAGGCTGGTGAGGAAATTGCTCATACTTATAATCATATATATGGATTATCGATTACTGGGTTACGGTTTTTTACTGTTTATGGCCCTTGGGGTCGGCCTGATATGGCGTATTTCTTTTTCACTAAAGATATACTTAAAGGAAAGCCGATTATGATATTTGAAGGGCCTGATCATGGAACTGTTGCTAGAGATTTTACTTACATTGATGATATTGTTAAAGGGTGTTTAGCAGCTTTGGATACGGCAAAGAAAAGTACTGGAACTGGCGGAAAGAAGAAAGGTTCTGCCCAATTCCGTATTTTCAATTTGGGAAATACATCACCCGTGTCCGTTAGTGAGCTTGTGAACATATTGGAGAAGCTTTTGAAAGTGAAGGCTAAGCGGAAGGTGACACCAATGCCACGAAATGGGGATGTGAAATTTACGCATGCGAATATTAGTTTGGCTGAGAGAGAGCTTGGTTATAAGCCTACTACTGACTTAGCAACGGGATTAAAGAAGTTTTCTCGGTGGTATCTCAGTTATTATGGAGGATCAAAGAAGAAAAGTTCATGGTGAAAGTCTGAATCATTTGTGTTAGTAAGGTATCACTTCAGTAGTCTTTGAGCATTTGCTTCAATGTTATATACTGTCGTGCAAATAGGATTGATACCCTTGTAAGGAAACGCTTTGTTGTTATAGAAAATCATAAACATGTTCGATATTATACCACATGTTGCTTTTTTCTTTATTGCAAACATTTTCTTAGTTTAGGTATGTACAGTCCATGACCGATGGATTATAAACAACTGCTGATTGGTGGGACTCCAATTGTCATCTCCAATTTGATTTCAATAACATAACATTTTGCTAAAAAATGATTCGAATATTATAGTTCTTACTCAATTCCATTCCATTGTATTTCGTTTCCATTTTCCAATATAATCGCTAGAATTTTGGAGATCTACGGTATTTCTTTGGCATTGCTTTTTATTCTATAATTTGAATTTGTTGTTGGATAACACCCACGCAAATTTAGTGCAGCCATGGATTTAGTCATTCTGTTGAACCACGTAGAGTCTATATTATGCAATTGTTAGATTTTTGTTTTCAAGCTCTATGTTGCTTGATTCGTTTTTTAACATTTGCATTTTTGTCGGCATACAACCTAGTTATTGCTCTTAAGCTAACCGGTTTAGCCAAAATTTGCGATACAATTGGTGATATAATAATTAGTTACTATTTATATTAATCTTATTAGTAAATTGTGTTTTTTTATCTAACAAATATTGGATATTTTATTATAATTTTATAATTCGACAAAAACTAAAAAAAATAATGCCAAAAATATTTTTGGAATTGTAAAATTTATCTTAGTATTTTTAAAATTCAACTTTTTCGAATAAAAGTAAAATAAAAAATAAAAAGTTATCTTAAAATTTAAATTTTCGGACAAGAAAGATTTGAGTAATTAGTAATTTAAATAAATAGGCTTCAATACCTTTGATCTTCTGGACTATGGACTATTGTTCGTGTAACAAATAGTTCTCTTGACTTTCAAAAGTCTCAAATAGCCCCTGGACTTTTTTTTTAACCCAATCCCGCTGCAAACAAAGCCAAAAACTCTAATTCGTGAAACCCTATTTCATGAAGATGAAGTTCGAAATCAGGTTTCGAAAGTAAAAAGAAATCTCCTTTCGAAAGTGAAAAGAAATCTCTCTTCGAAAATAAAGAAAAATCTAAAATAATTGTTATGCAAATTATCTGAAATCTGAAAGTGAAGAGAAATCTGAAAGTCATTGTTTTAATTATTTCAGTTTTGGTCTTG
>JAYMTB010001171.1:0-11498 GCA_036897585.1 Francoa sonchifolia
GGACTCTAGGTCCATTGACATTCTTGTTCGGAAATCCATTCATGCTGTCTGAACTTCTTTTTATTGATGTGCACGGTCAGGTCTTGTGCTTCTCTTTCGAAGATGCTAGTGAGAGTTTCCAGTATATACTTGAGGATGATAAAATCATAACAGATAGTCCTTATTTTGAGGGTATTGAACCACGTGATATTAGGAAAACTCTTGTATCTTTTAGAGGAATGCGGCCTGAGTAAAAATGACTATAGAATTGACAGTGTCTGGATAAGTTTACGAAGATCTAATTTTTTCGTAAGTAATAGATTTTTCCTGTATCTCTCAAGAATCATATTAGTTTCCCTAATCTTGTTTACCATCTTTCATTTTTAATACTGAATGCGAATATAGAATACATTTTTTTGTTTTGTTGTAAAGATATTGATCTGTTCCGATGAAGAAATGCTGCAGATGTATACGAAATTATGTTTACATGAAAAAGAAAGCAAAATGTTTATATGAAATGAGGATTATTGTACAAGAGATGTGTTTATTTTGAGATTATTTTGGAAGAAACACTATACAATTCCAACATAACTTATTTGAACAACTCATATAATTGAGTTCCTATAAACAAATATAGTTTTATTTTCTAAAATATTTGTAGGATTTAGATTGTTGTTTTAGATTATTAAAGGAATGGATCAAGAATTCCCAAGAAGATGTTGTAAGCAACTAGATTTGAGTGTCTTGCAGGTGTTTGATAAACACTGGAAAGAAGGTTAAAAGAGATGAACAAAATTCTGATCATGAACTCATAATTGAGATTCAAGCGTGTTTGCAGGAAACGGGTTTCTGAAATTGAAGATGAAAAATTCGTTCAGAAACATTTGCAACAGGGTGAATCCTTTGGAAGATGAGATTATAAAAGATCCATGTCAAATCTTTACAGAACATTCAGGTTTGGTAATGGAGCAAAGCAATGAATCAAACATAGTGCGAATCAGGAACCCTACAACCCGTCAAGTGTATTATCTGCATCACTTTCCTCACGTGATTACTGGTATATTCGTAATGGTTTATGTTCGTTCTTCAAGTCACTATAATGTGATCTGTTATATGGAATGACTGTCTAGCATTTGCTGGTGTGTCAGAACGACATGCCAAATGTAGATGTGTTGGAAGCTTACAAGAATCATCAATGGAGTGAACATCCATCGACATTCTTGAGGGATGATCCAGTCTTGCAGAGCCAACTTTTTCCCAAATTCTCCTCGAAAATTAGGAATCATTATCCGGAAAACACGGTTTGGGCTACATGGGCCTAAATTTACTGGTGACCCAATAAAAAAAATGTAACGTGAGAATAGAAGAAAAACCTAAAATGAAATTGGCACCACTGATTTTGAGAAACACCAAAATCCCGAAAGAATATCCAGCAAACTGGTAAGCTTCATCCCTTCCCATGGATAATCTGTCAAATCAAACCATATCTCTTCTTCTTCTTCTTCTTCATCACAACTCTTTTCCTTTTACCCTTCTTCTTACTTAACATGTCACCACCGCCGTCGCCACAATCGATCATAGACAAACCCTCCACATCTCTTCCCGATCTCTTCTTCGCAGCTCTATCTCTAATTTTCCTTTTCTCTTCCACTAAACCTCAATTCACCCTTTTCCCTAAAATCCCTTTTCTTAATTTCCCTTCCAACCCTCGCCGTTTCGTCAAAATCGCTACCATGTCTCGCAACATCGCAAACCCTAAAAATCATCACCAATTTACCAATCCGCAGTCTTTATCTGATTGGCTTAAGGTGCGATTACCTTCTGATTCATTCGCTTCTTGGGGAATCAAGCCTGGCACGAAGAACGTTCATAATTTATGGTTGGAGATTGCGGAAGGGGAAACTGAGCTTGCTGATTCAATTCCTCCTGTTCGGACTGTTCATGTTGTTACTGTTCGGATTATTGGGAAAGATAATCAGATTCTTGTTGAGTCTCATCAGGAATTATCGGATGGATTTGTGAGGAGCCGTGGTCGACCTTTGTCGGAAAAGATGAAGCCTGGTGAAACTCCAGAATCGGCTGTTTTACGTGCGGTGCAGGAAGAGCTTGGTTCGATACTGAATGATTGTGATCGAAGTGGTGTGGTTAGGATCGTTCCAGGGTCTTATCAGAAGAAGATGGAGGAGCGAAATTCGCTTTCGTATCCGGGTTTGCCTGCTTGTTATGTGTTGCATTCGGTTGAGGCAATGGTGGATGGTTTGCCGGATGGAGAGTTTTGTACTGATGAGGAGGAGTATGGACATTGTGATGAGACGAGAGGGGAGGATAAAGCGGTGTCTGTGAAGAGGCATTATTGGAAATGGGTTAATTCGGATTCGATTCAATCTTGATATGGATCATCAGTTTTAACTTACTCTTGTTACAATTTTGTTTACATGATTATTAATGCTTCATATTGTTTGCAGTTTGAGTAGCGAATAAATTCTGTTTTGATGATATGTAGTAAAGATGTTTTGAATTGAAACTTGAAGGTGTTTGATTAAGTATATATATGATGAGTTATAATTCATGGCTTCAATTGTAATTTGTTGTTCCAATTCCAAGTGTGTGTGTCAGTTTGAATGCTGATCACAATGCTTGCAAGTTATTTAGATTGGACTGTACCGGGGAGAACAGATGCTGTGATAACCCAACATTCAATCTGTGCGAGCTCAGAATGTCCATTAATTATATATGAACAACGTCATGATTGGAAGCAGAGGATATGGGGTGCTTTGTTCTTGCCTGAATCGGAGATTCGAAACAGTGCTGTTAAAATCAATGAAGGAAAGTGAAGCTTTGAAAAGAGGCGAGAAGAAGACGAGTCAACAGTCTTTGTACACAAGTGTATGATTTCGTTATGTATAAATATGCATATTACTGAAACAAATTCCCTAGCAAAATTTTGACACATTATTGTGATCAGAAATTTACTCTGCTATCTCAATACATGATACAATTCCGATCAATATTCACAAATGATACAAGAATTATGTTAGAAAGTATCTACAAATATCCTCGCAGGTTAGCTTGGTTTACCAGGCTTCTAAATGCTAAGCAGTTGTTCCGCAATCTTCAGCTACACAGTAGATTTATGGCAATCTGTTTTTAAGTTGATAGATGAGTAGCTTGACCCTCGGATGAGTTACCATGGTGGTTCTCGGTTTCTGCTGGTTGAGGACCAGTGTACATCTGACGAACAAACTGTCCTTTCACTCGGGGACGCTGCTCTGCAAGCTTCTTTCTGCTTTCATACCGAACCTGCAAAAAAATTGTTTCGCATTAACAATACGTTACAACCTATGGAAAGCTGTGTCTCAGTTTTATACATAAATAAGTTACTTCATCACGAATTTATGAAAGTCTAATGACCCCTGCTAGTAATAGTAGTGGAAGGCATGTAATAGTAATGATAATCATGATGTACCTTCTTCTCGTAGCATCTGTCTTTACGCTTCATTCGGAACTTGGTTAGAGCCACCTCTCTTTGAATAGATCGATGGGGATTTTTATTTTGTGCAAAGATACCTTCTTCATTTTTACTCTCTGCAGCATCCCTGACAACGATGACTTGATCAACATTACTATTGCTTCCACAAATGCTTCCATAACCAATGCTTGTGAGGTGACTTATCGTACCATTACAAAAGTTGCTACTTGCACTCTGATCAGTGGCCACAGAAATATGTCTCCGTTCTTCCATACAATCCAATCTCTGTTCCTGCTTGTGGTTGGTTTGGCAGGTGCAATCATTTACATTTTGACCAAGGGCATCAGAGTTATTTTCACAATTGGAGTGCTGAAATGGATTCACTTGATGGTTGGCTGAAGATGGAGTTTGCATCATGGATGGACCTGATTGTGTACAGAATATTGAAGGAAGAACAGAATCATAGCCGCCAGTGCATATGTTACTGAACCTAATACCTCTAACTGGAACCGGTAAAGGAAACACTTTCTGTTGAGGGCATGAATGTGTTACTTCATATTGTTTAGATTGATCAGTACCCAGAGAGAATGTACTCTTATGTGTGCTCGGTGCAGCAATGAGAGCATCAGGATTATAGCTGGTCATAATAGTGACTGCATTGTTCTCAGAATTAGTCGCACATTCATTTTGTTGACTGTAAACACTGCCTGATATTGGATATAAGTGCTGCACTGGCCTGTTAATGTACCTGCACCAAGAATTACTCTGTGAGCCAATTGAAACATGATTTCCAATGGTCTGGTAAGTGGTGAAAAATATATATGCAGATTCCTTCCTACCCACAAAAGGGAAAACAAGATGAAATGGATATAGAGAAGGAAAAGGATTAAAGACAAAGAAGACCTTTAGACACAAGCATTCACGAAAAGCAAAGAAACTCACTGCGTGAAGGCTGAGGCATTAGACTGCTTGATCATGTGTCTTCCATCGGTAACTTGATTCTCAGTGTCACTAGGATGAGACCTCAAGGAAAGATCTAATGGAGGAGAAACAAAATCATACTTGCTTGTTCCATTATCTGAAGAAAAATTTCTATAACTGCAACTTGGATAATTATTAAATGCTCCAATCAAGTCAATTGCTTCCCTAGAATAGTTGACGAGAGCATCGTTATTGTCACTACCCTCACTAGCAATATCACCATCCCTCCTCTGACTTTCCAAGTTGGCATCTTTCCCTAAAGTGATTGTTGCATTCGCATCCTTGCATGCAACCACAGAACCCCCAGCTTCATAGTCATTCATTACCATTTTTTGGCCAAAAATGACATTCACTCCATGCCCTTTTACTTTCATGCCACTGAGAAAAGATTTGCTCTGTATTGGTCGTGATAGATCTTGCACATTTTCCATGTTGCCACTCTCAATTTCCATGTCTGTCTTTACACAAGAACTCTGCAAGAAACAGCAAAGGCTTTGTGTGAGACTTATGTAGCCAACCTAGACTTAGAGAATATCCTTTTAACCATAACTGGAAAAACTAAGAACTGGTCCTCCTTTTATTTTTTATTTTTCAAAAAAGACAGTATGAAGACAATGCATATCTCTTTACAGAGAGCTTAAATTGAAAGGTAAGTCAAGAAAAGCTAACCTGAGCATCAACCCCTTTCCCAGTGAACTCCTTATTTCTCCGGGTACAAGCCATATTACCACTAGAATGATTGCTAACAGCATTATTTTCAGAAGTACCTTCGACCTTTTGCTGCGCAACACTCTCGTTATGGAGCCCACTCCCAACACCGGTTAACTGATGTGAGAATAAGAACAAATATAAACTTATTCACTTTCCAGCAACAAAAGTAAACTATTTATACCCACATAAATTTGAGAAGTAGGCTTACCGATTGTCTTCTCCATACATGCTGCCATAAATTTCTCAGCTCATTTCTCCTAAGGGGCTTAACGAGATAGTCAGCAGCGCCTCTCAGCATGCATTTATAGACTGTGCTAACCGAATCCTGCAATGACATCACTGCAAATTCACAAAGATATGCTGAATGAGGTTTTTATTATAAGACTAATAAAATGAGTGGTATGTACAGCATGAAGCTTTTATTCACATACTTATGACAGGAATGTTTTTGCAAATCTCATGCTCCATTACTAGCGTTAGAAGAGCAAATCCAGATATCGAAGGCAAATCCACTTCTGTCAATATGAGGTCTATCTCATGGGGTTTTCTCTTAATTATCTCCCATGCCTTTAAGCCATCAGGAACAGCAGCAACTATTCAATCAGAAAAAATAAACTCTTATTAGTTCAGAGATAAATGTCAACAAACTTCAAATAGAAAAAATTCTATATATGTCACAAATTCCAATTTTGAAAGCAAGATGAACAGCAATAAAAAGTGATATCAAGACAATTTATCCTAGGAATAGCTGAACACTAAACTGTAGTTCCCGTGCTGTGTATGGAGCAGTATGGAGTAGCTGTCAGTCACTCTAGTCAGGAATATTGATGTCTTATTTGCTGATCTACCGTTCCAAAGCTCTCTCTCCCTCTATATGAACAATATAAGTCCTTATAATTCCATATTTTGACTACATATAAAAATAACTGAATTATGCCCTTCGGCATCCCCAAACTGTGGTCTTTACAATTTTCTAAGCTAATTGAATACACAATTTCCACAAACAACAACTTGAAATTTGTATTCACAATCTGCCGATCAAAATGGAAAGACTTGTCACCAAAATTCAAACCAAAACAGCATCTATGCAAAACACAACGATCCCGTCTTCGAAGCTCAAGCTTTTAATTCTCACCAATATATCTCACAGCATAATCAATTTGTATCACTATTATTATAATTCCACAATAATCTTCAATTCTCCATGAAAACTGAACAGCACAAAATCAAACCTACCAAGTCTAAAACATCACAGATCTAGAAATTAACAAACAAACTAAAAACTCAATTCATCAATTGACCAACAAAAATCCACAAACAAAAGAAGTACACCACCAACCTCTATAATTACATTTCTTGAGAAGCGCATATATAATATGTCTAGTAGAATCATCAGCTTCAACCAACAAAACTCTCAACGCCATTTTAGGTATAAAGCGTTCCCATTTGTTCAATCCATTCAAACAACCTTCCTTCCTCATCCCAATCCCACTCTCCGTCTGCATCTCCATCTCTATCTCCATCTCCATCTCGTCTCCCATCCTCTCAATCTCACTCCCCGTCTTAATATCCATCTCTCCACTGCTCAAAATCACTTCCCCCATTTTTCCAGCTTCTCCCACAAGAGATATTCACAAAAATCACTTTTTAGTGAAGCTGATTTAAGCTCCAAAAAAATATCTAGCAAAAATCAAGTGGGGGAAAATCAACGGTTCAGATCAAATATCATTTGCCAACCGCTTCTTAATCCAACGGTACGAAATATGTGATCGTATAATGCAGAAAAAATATCTGAATTATGCTTGTATTGCCATGGTGGAAATCAAATGGCAGGTGGTGGATATTTAAAGTAGAATCAAACATTAGCTGTTTGGCCAGATATTTTTTGACACGTGGTGCTTGTGGGACCCCATGGTTAGATATGTGTAATAGCACTTCTTCTTTTCATAGATATTTTGTGTATATTTAGATATTCTATTTTGTGGTCAGCATTTTGACACGTGGAAGTCGTACAGGAAACCATTCCGTCTTAGGTTTGGGGGGATGTTGCGAGTATGAAGTTGTTTTGTACTCGCTCTTTTACTTGCTGATTAAATTCGCTTGAGTTAATTTACTTTATTACCCCACCCCTACTTTGTTTGAACATCACAATTAGATTAATGTATTTATCAAATATGAGACATTTAATTTTGGTGCAATAATCAATCTTAGGTCACTAAAATATGATAATGATATGATAACTCTCTTCGCTTTATTACACATGTGTATCACATATAAAAATTGTTTTTTTGAAAGGAAGACGTGTCTAAAACGTATTTGTTTCTATCAAGTTGGAATGATATTTGTTTTTTCATTTTTTCCCTTTATTGCATTATTCTTACAACATATTTTGTTTACGGTTTCATTTTTTTTAATTGAGTGGACAAACACTCACTAGTCATTTTTATTTTTATTAGAGACCACTTGTTGGTAAATGGATTTTTGGTGCTGATTCGGCCTCCATCCAGTTCAGCCCAGAGCGATGCACTTTGGCCCAAGTGAGTAAGGTTTAAGCCCACGACTCATAGTTAGTCATATGATTGAGGGAGAAAAAGCATTGCAACAAGAATACTCTACTCACGAGAGGGAACATAAATAATATTTGGTATGACGACTTGAGAAAAAAAGTTCGTCTAGGGAAAAAGTGAGACTCCGGAAGCGGAGATCGCTCTGGACCACTTATACCTTAGGAAATACTTTAGAGGTGTATGAGATTAAAATCTGTCCGATCGCTCCCAAGGTCACAAGGCGAACAACTCTCATAAGCATTACTTAATTGTGATGCACGGGTAATGTGACCACTTTAGATACTGACATGTCTTATGAGTAGATGTATCATCCAGTACACATGTTCACAAGATAATAAAGATATTTTTACTATAAATAATTTCATGTATTATTATAAATAGAAAATAGCAATCATTAAGAAATAAAAATAATTATTGAGAATATACTGAGAGTAATTATAGTAATCAAAAGATATATCATTATTTATTAGCATATCAAGACACAATACGGACAGATTGCCAAGAAGTATTTTGAAATTCACATAATTGAATTTTGACATACGTTTCTAAGAAACTGTTTCTTGGAGTATAATTTATTATTTTCTCTCACACCTAATTTTAATCGTTTAATTAATTTTCTCATTTAGTCTTATACGACCTGCATCCACGCTACAAACAAAATTAGATATATTTTACTTGTGCGGACATAATTTAATAAAAAAAAAAATTCACATAAAAGTTTAGATTCATTCCTAATTGAAATAATTGATAAACCAAATAAAAATTGAATTCTAGCATGTCCAATAAGAAGAAAACACATGTTAAAATATTTAATAAAAAAGCTACACGTGTTACATAAAATACAGAAAGAAATTCAGTCTCTTGATGTGTTGCCTTCCAGTTGGCTGCAGTGCACAGTCGTAGTGACACATGTAAGACTTTAACTTGCGGGTTTTTGAAAACAAGTAGTCACGAGCGTAGATAATCCTTCCCCATATAGGATACGAACGATTAATTAAATGGGCCCACTAAGCAACGTGTCATGATAGAATGGGCCTACTTCACCATTATCTTCTCCTTCCGATACAAAAATCTCTAACACTCACTTACAAACCCTAATAATGGCGTCTCTCTTTACTTCTCTCAATTCTACCTTTCATCCTTCCATTTCTTGCTCTTCTTCGCTTTCATCTAAGCAATCTATCCTCACTTCTTCAATCTTGCCTCAGCTTTCCACATTATCATCTCACAGTTCTATTGTACTCAATCCTTTGAATACTTTCAAGTTTACTGAGATTCAGCATAGAAACAGTCATGGCAGTAAGTCGCTCGTTGTGCGGATGTCGTGGGACGGTCCTCTCTCTTCCGTTAAGTTAATCTTACAGGGAAAACATTTTGATGTACGTGTTTTGATCTTAGTCGATTTTATTTCTAATGTATTTTGGATAGTCTTTCTTTTTACTTCATAATTTCAAGATTCTCAGTAACTTAGTGGAACTTAGTTTTCTACGTTTTAATTTAGTTTTCATATGCTTTGACTGATTAATACATCTGTTAGGGTTTTAGAGAAACAAAAGGAAAGGAGATGCTAGAAAAGTTAGTGAAATATTGACGAGCAGATAATCATTGAGCTAAATCTGAGTTAAAGAAAAAATAAAAGTTGTGGATAGTGGAATGATTTAGATTCTAATTCTACTTACCTGATTTTCTGAACATCCATTTAATTTTCTTTGATTTCTTCTGCTTAACTAAATTGTGTACGTCAAAATTATGTGAACACAGTTGACGGATGCAATTCGGGGGCATGTGGAAGACAAGGTTGGGAAGGCGATTCAGAAACATAGTCATCTTGTGCGGGAAGTTGATGTTAGGTTGTCAGTTAGAGGTGGGGAGTTTGGGAAAGGCCAAAAAATTCGGAGATGTGAGGTATTTCTTGTTCACATTTGAGATTCCTGGAGGTTATATGAAATTGGTGATTGTATTGAATGTTTTATGTTTTCTTAGGTTACTTTGTTTACAAAGAAGCACGGAGTGATTCGTGCAGAGGAAGATGGTGAGACAGTCTATGCAAGTATAGATTTGGTGTCAACAATCATACAAAGGAAGTTGAGGAAGATTAAGGAAAAGGATTCAGATCATGGTCGGCACATGAAGGGATTTAATAGACTGAAGGTTAGAGAACCAGTGGAAGAACCAGTGAAGGATGATCTGGACTTAGTATCTCAAGAGGATGAAGACTTCATGGATGAGGTTGTCTCACTTAGCTCTAAATTATATATGTTTTTTATCCGATAGCTAATGAATGCAATAGAGACTTAAACTAAACAGGCCATGGACGTAACAAGAACTATAACAGTTTGTGCTCATGACGTTGTTAGTCATTTTGATGCATGAAATCGGCAGCCAGTTTAACGTCCTTAATCTCGATATATGCTTTGCTGATCATCCTACTTCAATATTTCATTGATAAATGAAGCATAAGTTTCATACCATCATCCAATAAATTGAAAATTTTATCTGCCTGTGCTTTACATGTGAGTTATCTAGAGTGTTTGATTTAAGAGCTAACCATTTCTACGAATTGTGCTGACTCTGTGACCTGTCTTTTAGATTGTTCGCACAAAATACTTTGACATGCCACCATTGACTGTGGCTGAAGCTATCGAACAGCTGGAAAATGTTGATCATGACTTTTATGGTTTCCGAAATGAAGAAACTGGTATGAACTTCTGATGATTCTTGATTATCTATAATTCGTAGTCTGAATTATGAATTCTGAATTGTTCTTTGCTTTGGATTCAGGTGAGATAAATATTGTGTATAAACGAAAAGCGGGAGGATATGGGATTATTATACCCAAAGGAAACGCCGAAAAGTTGGAGGAATTGGCGGTTGAACCCTCCAAAGAACCCTCCTTGGCTGAATAATTGGGTGTAACAATGGAAGATCATGTTGTACTACCAATTCCTATAACTGTTTTCAAATCATCTGGCAGATTTCTATCTGCACCTCAGCCATAAAACTACTGATTTACGGTTCGAGATCAAGAGAAGTATTTGAAATGCATGAACATGTTTGGTTGGGATTAAGGGTGATTAGTTTTGTAAATGAGATGCACCTTTTGGTGCCCAACACATAAGCATTAGATATGGACAAAGTGTAATCACCGAGCAATCTATATACAAGTTAAATTTCTAATTTATCTCCTTCTTTCTTTGTTCATATTGTATCTTGTCTGTGCCCCTTTATTTCTGCTTGTTACTTGTAAAGATAACTATTTTTCATTTTGCATCAAACTTTGGCAGGTAATTTTTAAGTTTTTTGCCTAAGTGGTCGAGAAAATTCTATTTTAGCTTCAATGCTTCAATTGAAGTCATTCTAGTTCTTTTGGCTGACTACTGCAACTGTGGCAACTGGTAAATTCATGAACTATAAACCACAGAATATACAGATAATCGGAGAAAAATTCCCAAAAGAAATCATATAATTATGCTTGTACACAGACAAACATTCCCATTGTTTTGGCAACAAAAATTGAGATCTTTAATTCAAATTATGTGCACGCACAAAATGATACACAAGAACGCTTCATGAATAAGTGAAAAAACAAACGCTGAAACATTTCTTGAGAGTTTTGCTTCTTCCTACCGAAAAAGAAAGGGAGGACAACAAATCAGTTTCTTCCCTAGGATGGTTTGAATGAGTATTCAGTAACTTTCAACCTGAGATTTGTATACAAGCTTCGATATGCCAATAGGTTCTTGTCTTTACTTGTTTGAAGAAATCATTCCAAGTATAAATATTTATCAAAC